>CM040394.1:58136877-58438788 GCA_022702515.1 Ilyophis sp. 1 JC-2022 | reverse complement strand
ACATGACATAAAAAATTGTGACACTAGGGTACGTCCCAATATTCTTCACTCCCCACCTCCTTTCCTCCACTCCCCCACTACCACTCCTCTCCTACTTGGAAGTATGCAAAACTGCCTGAACATTTCGAGTACAACATTACATTACATTATAGGCATTTAGCAGACGCTCTTATCCAGAGCGACTTACACAGCATTTTTGCATTTATACATAGTATCCATTTACAGCTGGATATATACTGAAGCAATGCAGGTGAAGTACCTTGCTCAGGGGTACAACGGCAGTGTCCTACGTGGGACTCGAACCTGCGACCTTTCGGTTACAAACCCAGTTCCTTAACCACTGTACTACACTGCCGCCCGTGTACAAGTATTTGCATGTACAGTATACAATGTACCTGACATTGCGATTTGCGTCGACACATTAATTAATTAGTAACCATTAATATGTACTTAAGATGTAATCAGCAACATTAGATTAAAACACAAAGATCCGTTTCCGTGGCAAGGAGGAGAGGAGGTGGTAGTGGAGCAAAGGAGGGTGCATTTTTCGAGTATTGGGACGCACCCGCGGCTTCAATCTCGGGTTCTCCCTCCCTCCGGCGAAGCATACATCGGGGGTGCGTTGGTAGACTACAGTCTGAGCCGTGGCTGTGAGGGGTCGAGTAAGGTGGAAGACCAGACAAGACAGAGAGGGGATCAAAAATGTATCCCTAATAAGGAATAACCACACACGTGCTGAGAAAATCCGTGAGGTAGCCACAAAAATTAAAAAAGGGATAAAAACAACTCCCGGCGTACACCGAAACAAATCAACCCTAAAGAAGAGGGCGAAAACTCGAAGACTCCAGAGAAAACAATAAACAAGAAGCGAACTAATTGCTTCAGAACTCTCAGGAAGAGAAAATCAAAACATGAAGCAATAAAACAAAATAGGAACAAAAGAACTTTCTCCAGGAGAACAGTAGAAACAACTGCGGGAAAAACAAAGTATAACAAAAAAACTAAATCCAATACAAGGAAATAACAAATACACTTGGCAAGTCCCACGTAACTTCAAATATTGAAGTTAAGTAGTCACCCAAAACCTAAGACCTATACCGGCTTCCAGTCAAACTATAAATGACAAGGTAAAAGCACTGGAAGACGGAAACCCTGAGCTATATATAGCCAACAGCAAACCAAACACAGGTGAAAGTCCGATAGATTGACCTGCAGCCGCTAAAAGACGCAAAACCCTCAGAATACGAACTGGGCTGCCAAAACCAATGACAGAACCCCCCCTCTATGGGATAGCCCCAGACAATCCCTCAGCCCTGTTATTGCGAAAATCCCTAATAAGAGTGGGGTCCAGGATGTTCCTGGAGGGAACCCAGCAGCGCTCCTCAGGACCATAGCCCTCCCAGTCTACCAAAAATTGGTACCCTCTGCCCACACGCCTCTCAGCCAGAATGCGCCAAACGGTATAAGAACCGGGGGAGGAGGTGGTTTCTCAGCCGGAGCAAGAGCGCTCACTAGCGCCAGTTTCAGCCGAGAGACGTGTAACGTAGGGTGGATGCGCATTGGGGACCGCAATCAGAAACCATGTACAGGGGAATGCTGTGTATCCTAAAAATGTAGTCTACCATCAGCTGTGCGGTCTCTAGTGCTGATGGCAGTTTAGGCAGTGCAATAAAGTGTGCCGCCTTAAAAAACTGATCTACGACCACCAGAATCACCATATTGCCCTGGGAAACTGGCAACCTCGTAATGAAATTGAGAGCAATGTGACACCAAGGGCGACTGGGGGTGGGCAGGGAATGCAAGAAACCCGAAGGTGGGAGTCGTGACCCCTTGCTGCGGGCGCATATCGGACATGCGACAACGAAATCCCGCACATCACTCTCCATTTTAGGCCACTAAAGGCATTGGGACAAAAAGTCTCTAGTAAGCTGGACACCAGGGTGGGCCGCCACCTGAGAAAAGTGACCCCACTGGAGAACTTGAGATATAACCCAGAGTGGGACAAACAAACAATGGAGCGGACCCCCACCGGGACCCGGATCCGAGCACAACGCCTTTTGTACGGCTGCCTCGATTTCCCACATGACCGGAGCCACAATCTGGGTGACCGGCACGATGAGTTCAGGACACGGTTTTCTGTCAGTGTGGTCATAAATACGTGACAGAGCGTCCAGCTTAATATTCCTCGATCTCGGGCCATAAGTTAAAATAAATCTAAACTGGACGAAGAATAATGCCTATCGAGCTTGTTGGGAGTTCCTTGTCTTAGTCTGTTGGATATACACCAAATTCTTGTGATCTGTCCAGACCATAAAGGGGTGTTCGGCCCCCTCCAACTAATGACGCCGCTCCTCCAATGCTAATTTTGCCATGAGCTGCTCCCGATCCCCTACCTCATAATTCCTCTCGGCAGGTGTTAACGCACAAAATATGTATGCACAGGGGTGCATCTTGCGATCGATAGGGGAGTGCTGGGACAGAATAGCGCCCACTCCCAGTTCTGACACATCAACCTCTACCACAAAGAGGAGGGAGGGATTGGGAGTGACCAGGATGGGCTCGGAGCTGAGAGAGATTACTTTTTGGTGAGAGCTTGGGAGCGGCTACCGTGCTGAAGTTGCGGATGAACCGCCGGTAAAAATTTGCATGGCCCAAGAAGCACTGTACCTGTTTCACAGATGTAGGAGTGGGCCAGTTCTTCACAGCCAACACTTTCTCAGGATCCATAAGGACCCTGTTGTCCGCTACAATAAAACTCAAGAATGTGTCGGAGTTCATGTGGAATATGCACTTCTCGGCTTTAACGAACAGCCGCGCCTTAAGAAGCGCCTCCAAATCCTGCCTGACATGGACGACGTGGGATGCGAGATCAGGAAAAAATTATTTAATATAGTGCCTGGAAGACAAAGGGGGTGCTGGTGAGACCGAATGGCATAACCTGGTACTTATAGTGCCCGTGGTGAGTGTTAAAAGCCGCTTTCCACTCGTCGCCCTTGCGCACACGCACCAGGTTATAAGCGTTACGAAGGTCAAGTTTCGTAAAAATAGACGCCCCCTGCAGGCGTTCAAAAGTAGAGTTTATCAGAGGAAGAGGGTACCTGTTCTTGACAGTGATGTAATTTAAACCCTGATAATCAATACAAGGCCTCAGACCTCCAACTTTCTTCCTGACAAAGAAAAACCCAGCACCAGCCGGTGAGTTGGAAGGTCTGATAAAGCCATTCGCCAGGGATTCCTCAATGTACTGTCTCATAGCCACACTCTCAGGGCCTGACAAGGTGTTACGATTCCCCTTGGTGATATGACTCGTCTAGGGGTAGAATGGGGGAAACGTAATATGCCGTGTCTGTATGCACAGCTGGGCAATGATAATGCTGTGACAAACGGGTGTAAAAATAATACCAAAGGTTTATTAACAGATAATAATAATAATAATAATAATAATAATAATAATAATATGAGAAAACACATAGGGAAACAAAGGGGAGGACGCCATAACAAACGGGTACCAAAGCATAGAAATAAACAAAATACCCCCAGCTAATTCTAAAGCCCTAACCTAGTTCCCTAACCCGAATACACAATTTATCTAACTATAACCTAGCTGTCTGTCCCACCTAAACTAAGCCCATAATTACAAAAGGCGGCACCCGCCTGGGAAACTAGCCTAGTGTATTGAAACAAATTCCAACTGCGTGATGCGAGGTGTAAGCCCTAGGGCATCTTACTTACATACCTCGCCCTCCCCTGAGTCAAATCAAAATCGGGAAGATAACGAACAAACAGTTTTCTTTTGGGCAACAAAATAACAAAGGCTAGGATATTGTGGTTCTCACACACACACGACAATACAGCACACGCAAGTTCAAATCAATCCTCCTAACAGAGGAAAACGGGATATTTAAATATATGCGCACGCCCCTCTGATTGGACACCGGACAACATGTAGACGAACATCATTGGCTGACAACAGGAGGGGAATACCTGAGAGAGAGAGAGAGAGAGAGAGAGAGAGAGAGACACACACACAGAGGGAGAGAACAACCCACACAAACGCTAACTTAGGGTCATGTCCGTAACACTCCCACCACTAAAGAGCAAACATATGGGGTTTGTGATACCAAAAAAAAAAAACACCAACAACCACAATTTCTTTTAAACAAACGTTGCAAAAAAATATATATATCTACGCGCGTGAAAGCGCGTCGGCCAACACGTTCTCAGAACCCTTCTTATGTTTTATCTCTAAATTATAACCCTGTACCATTAGGGCCCACCGCATGAGGCGATGGTTGTGGTTGTACATTCGATTAAAAAAAACTAAGGGATTGTGATCTGTATACACTATAACAGGGAGAACGCTAGAACCAACATAAACTTCAAAAAACTGTAGGGCAAGCAACAAAGCAAGGGTCTCCTGCTCTATGGTGGAATACCGCGATTGACAGTCGTTAAATTTGTGAGAATAATAACATACCGGGTGGTCAATACCCACGGCATCTTCTTGCAACAAGACAGCACCAGCACCAACCATACTTGCGTCCACCTCCAGTTTAAAGGATTTGCTCAAATCTGGGGCAGCGAGAACAGGAGAATTACTAAGCAGCGCTTTGACGCCTTCAAACGCACTTTGACACTCAGCTGACCACTCAAACGGAACAGACGGACTGAGCAAACTAGTCAGAGATGCAACCACAGTGGAAAAGTTTCTGCAGAAACCACGATAATATCCGGCCATACCTAAAAACCTACGCAGTTCACGTCGGGTAGTGGGCGGAGAATAAGCTGCAATAGCCGACACTTTAGCAGTAAGCGTACGGACCTCACCTCGCCCCACCTGCTTACCGAGATATGTAACCGTAGCTTTCCCAAACTCGCACTTGGCGAGGTTTAAGGTCAATGAAGCCTTAGCTAGACACTCAAACACGGTTCTTAAAGAACGTAGATGGTCAGACCACATTTCGGAATAAACTACCAAATCGTCCAAGTAAGCCGAACAATTAGGAACCTCGGCCAGTACTATGTTTACTAGACGCTGGAACGTCGCAGGGGCATTACGCATCCCGAATGCCATCACGGAGTACTGTAGGAAACTGTCAGGGGTGACAAACGCAGAGATGTCCGAGGCACAAGGAGTTAGTGGAACTTGCCAATAGCCTTTAAGCAAGTCTAGCTTACTGACAAATTTTGCCGAACCAATAGTGTCAATGCAGTCATCTATGCGGGGCAAAGGAAAAGAGTCTGGCACCGTGACAGCATTCACTTTCCTATAATCAGTACAGAACCTGACTGTACCATCAGGCTTAGGGATCAAAATACAGGGAGAACTCCACGGACTGGAACTGGGCATCGCCAGGTTATTCTCCAGTAAATAGGCAACCTCTTTTTTCATGACTAACCTTTTGGCCATGTTGACACGGTACGCATGCTGCTTAATTGGGGCAGCACCGCCAACATCCACGTCATGCTCGAGAACAGTAGTGCGACTGGGGACATCACAAAATAAACAAGGAAAATCGTGAACCAAAACAATAATATCAGCTGTTTGTTCATCATTTAAATGCTCCAGGTGAGATGGGAGAGATAACAGCATCTCGGTGTTGCACAACCTCGCGCACTGCTGAGGCGTATTACGCAGCACTAAACCATCCTCATCAACATCATTAACTATGTTAAAACCAGGTACCAACGCAGCAGCAGCCACAGAAGAGATAGCGGGCCCTGCCATCTTATCGGTGGAATGCACAGGTGGAACATCTCTGACATGATAGCGTTTCAACATGTTAATGTGACAGACTCGAGACGCGCGTTTTCTATCGGGAGTCTGCACCACATAGTCAGTGTCACTTAACTTTTTTTCTATTAAGTAAGGACCTGAAAACCGGGCAGAGAGAGAGGATCCGGGAATGGGCAACAGAACCAAGACTTGGTCACCCGGCTGTAAGACACGATGAACAGCCTTTTTATCAAAACGACGCTTCATTTTACTTTGTACGGAAGAGAGCGAGCTTTTGGCTAAAGCGCATGCCTCATGCAATCGCTCCCTGAACTGACGGACATATTCCAACACACTCTTGGAACCAGAGTCAGCTAACATAATCTGATCTTTCAAAACCTTTAAGGGACCACGGACTGTGTGTCCGAACACTAATTCAGCAGGACTGAAACCAAGCGATTCTTGTACAGTTTCACGAATAGCAAACAGTACTAACGGTACACCCTCATCCCAGTCTTTCTCAGTGTCCATGCAGTATTTACACAGCATGGACTTCAGGGTCTGGTGCCACCTTTCCAAAGCACCCTGGCTTTCGGGATGATAGGCACTGGAAATATTGTGAGAGATGGCAAGAGACTGTAACACCCTCTCCAACAACTGCGAGAGAAAGTTAGTTCCTTGATCCGTTTGGACTACTTTTGGAAGGCCAAAAGTTGAGAAATATTTCACTAATACTTTGATCACAGCCTTAGCAGTAATGTTTTGAATGGGGATTGCCTCTGGGTATCTAGTAGCAGTACACATGATTGTTAATATATACTGATTACCGGACTTAGGTAGCGGACCAACACAATCAACGATCACTCGCTCGAACGGCTCTCCCATGACAGGGATGGGGTGGAGAGGCGCCGGCTGAATGACCTGGTTTGGTTTGCCGGTTATTTGGCAGGCATGACAAGTACGGCAGTACTGTGCTACATCGGATTTCATACCAGGCCAAAAGAAATGATGGAGTACGCGATCATACGTTTTAGTGACCCCTAAATGCCCAGACCACGGGACATCATGGGCCAGTGACAACACTTGGTTACGAAATGCTTTAGGAACCACAATCTGAAATACAGTGCTCCACTCGGTACCAGCACGGGGATTCCACTTCCGCATTAAGAGACCATTCTCGAAAAAGTAAGCTACCTTTTTAGTTTTTGCGTCTCCTGGACTACTAGCTGTGGCAAAACAATTCGCTAGGGTAACATCCTCAGTTTGTGCAACTATGAGCTTTGCATGGGTAACTGGTAGCATCATCTCACCAGTATCGGGTACTTCCTGGTGCACGACGCTCTCAGTGTCGGGACACATAAGAGTCACAGGAGGAGAAACGTGAACATTCTCACTGGAGAACAGCGGGGCGAGCACCGTGTCAGCCAAGCCAATGACGTCATGCCATCGACGCGACTGAGCACGCGTCACCACACACGCAGGGAAAACCTCATCGTCAGTGCTACAGTGTGCGTCAGGAGTATCCAATACTTCAACAACAGGCAACACTTTTCCTCCCGCTATGTCATTTCCCAACAACATAGACACCCCCTGAACGGGGAGCTGCGGCTGCACGCCTACTCTAAAACGTCCACTAACCAAATCAGATACCAAGTGAACTTGGTGTAAGGGGACAGGCGCACAACCCATGTCAACGCCCTGCAGTATTACATTCCAACCACAGTACGACTGCTCAGACCAGGGCAACACATCCCTGAGAACCAGGGACTGCGCAGCACCCGTGTCTCGTAATATTTTAATCGGTTTCTGATCCTTTGGGTCACCGGTAAATGAAACAAATCCCTGAAATATGAACGGCTGATAGGTGGCATCAGGAGGGACAGTAACACCGCTGGAATCAGAACTGTTCTTCACTAAATTCTTTGTAGGCCCAACTCTCTTAGTTAAGCCAACACTTTTGGTGGTCAGACTCGGAGGCGCTGTTTTTTTATTTTTCAATGTGAGACAGTCAGCAATAACGTGTCCTACTCTGTGGCAATAATAACACTCACGCACCTCCTTCTCCTTCGAGTTTCGAGTCACCACTGAACTCCGACTTTGTTGGGAATTAGGATGACTCTCTACACTTCTAATCTCATTTCGAGATGTGGAAAACACCGTTTTGTGAGTCAAAACAAACTCGTCCGCAAGCACCGCGGCCAGGGATAAAGACATCACTTTTTGCTCATTAAGATAGATTACTAAACGTTCTGGAAGACTGTTCTTAAACTCCTCCACCAAGATTAACTCGCGAAGGGAATCATGATCAGTCACCTTAGTTGCTGAGCACCACCTGTCAAAGAGTGTCTCTTTCTCTCGAGCAAACTCAACGTATGTTTTATTTATTGACTTCTTATAATGCCTGAACTTCTGTCTATAGGCTTCAGGCACCAGCTCATACGCACGCATCACAGTGTTTTTAACGCATTCGTATTTCAGACTATCCTCAAGCGACAAAGCAGACACAACCTCCTGAGCTTTACCGAACAGTTTGCACTGCAACAGTAGCGGCCACATCTCCTTCGGCCACTTTAGGGTTGAGGCAATACGCTCAAAAACACTGAAATACGAGTCAACCTCTGTCTCTCTAAATGGGGGAACTAACGAAATGTTCTTGCGAACATCAAACCTGTCTATTTGAGAAGCCGGTGACGAAGGTAATACAGAAGCGGAGGACACGTCATCCGACGACCGCTGTGCTTGAGCCAAGGCTATTTTCTCCTCCTTCTCAAGTCGCCGAATCTGAACGTCGGCCTCAAGTTCAATTTTTCTAATCTCCAATCGGAGATTACACTCCCTCTCAGCCTCAGCCTGTTTGCTCTGCGCCTCTATTTGCAGGCGGGCCAGGCGTACTTTAAGACGCAGATCAGCACCTGTTACAGAACGAGATGGCGTGTGAGAGGGCGTAAACAAAGACGATAGTGGCTCAAAACGTGGCAAGGTGGCTGGCGGTTTATCCTCCATATCAGACACCTCTGCGTCAGCATCAGGCTCCCCCATCACCTGGTCGCCCATCCGTGAGGACGGAGAAAAATGCGGACTAGAAGTAGCTGGCTCAGCAACAACCTCACCAAGCACCTGCTGTTCAACTAAACCGGCCAACACTACCTGCTTTAGCTCTGCCTTCACCAAGCTCCGCGATACAGAGATTTCGTAGTGATCCGCAATACCAAACAGGTCCACCTTGCGACACTGGTCCAATAAGTCGACCGACGGGGCCTCTATAAACAATTGTACCAAAGAAGCAGCCATAATTAATACAGTGCATACGCTATTCACTACGGCCAACCACACGCAACTAAACACTAATCAAAGCACAACAACACATACAGACACGAACGTGTAAGAATTATATCCCGGACGGGACCCCACTCATGTTACGATTCCCCTTGGTGATATGACTCGTCTAGGGGTAGAATGGGGGAAACGTAATATGCCGTGTCTGTATGCACAGCTGGGCAATGATAATGCTGTGACAAACGGATGTAAAAATAATACCAAAGGTTTATTAACAGATAATAATAATAATAATAATAATATGAGAAAACACATAGGGAAACAAAGGGGAGGACGCCATAACAAACGGGTACCAAAGCATAGAAATAAACAAAATACCCCCAGCTAATTCTAAAGCCCTAACCTAGTTCCCTAACCCGAATACACAATTTATCTAACTATAACCTAGCTGCCTGTCCCACCTAAACTAAGCCCATAATTACAAAAGGCGGCACCCGCCTGGGAAACTAGCCTAGTGTATTTAAACAAATTCCAACTGTGTGATGCGAGGTGTAAGCCCTAGGGCATCTTACTTACATACCTCGCCCTCCCCTGAGTCAAATCAAAATCGGGAAGATAACGAACAAACAGTTTTCTTTTGGGCAACAAAATAACAAAGGCTAGGATATTGTGGTTCTCACACACACACGACAATACAGCACACGCAAGTTCAAATCAATCCTCCTAACAGAGGAAAACGGGATATTTAAATATATGCGCACGCCCCTCTGATTGGACACCGGACAACATGTAGATGAACATCATTGGCTGACAACAGGAGGGGAATACCTGAGAGAGAGAGAGAGAGAGAGAGAGAGAGAGACACACACACAGAGGGAGAGAACAACCCACACAAACGCTAACTTAGGGTCATGTCCATAACACAAGGAGTACAGAGAACCCCTAAGTGGAACTTGATGGAGCAGTTGTGAGCAGTGGCGCCGCCAAGGGGTGGCCAGGGGGGGCCATGGCCACCCTGATACAATCGCTGGCCCCCCCTCGCGAGTTGCATATGCATAATATGCTGCTATCTGATATTTTACATTAGGTACTAATTCATTCAATAATTATATTTTTCATAATAGTTAATGCATGTGAAAGAAAATAACAAATGTATAGCTAGCCAGCCGCTTAAGCGCAGTGCACTGCCAGGAGACAAATAGGCCCCGCTCATCCCGGGGGGGAAAACACATCCCGCTCTCGCCCTCTATTGACTTGACGTTCTGGTGCCTTCTTGTCATTTTGATCCGATAGCCAACAGCATAAAAATGCCTAAAAGTTGTTGTTTGGTGGGATTCACTACAAACAAGGTAAAAAAAAAAAAAAAACTGAATTGCGGTTTTATAAGATTCCGAACCGCAAAACGGAGCCCATAAGATGACAAAAGTGGATCCGAGCAATAAGACGTGAGGCGTCGGCAGGAAGAAAGGGGAAAATGTGGGACTCTGAAACTCTGTGTGCAGCAGTCATTGTTTCACAGGTAGCCTAAGTAAAATAAGTTATCCAATTGTCAATATATGGCTAACACATATTGCTGTAAGAAATGCTAAAACATTTTGACCATATGCAAATGGTTTGTAGTGGAATGTGGTTAAATCGGAGTGCTATAACGTTACAGTATTATATTTGCAATCCACTAACAAAAAAGTTGTGGGCATCCAAAGAACGATAATTTTTCATCGTTGTATGCGTGTAGATTCCAAACAAACGGTGAGACAAAGAAAAAGCAATCAGCTTTCAATGGGTAGGCTACTCTTCTCATGCAAGTTGTAACTGTTCAAGTAGGCTAAGCTAGCGAAATAGAGGTGACGTTGTCAGAAAATGTTTTCTTACAGTGAAAATGGACGACTTGTTTACATTCTCGGACAGATGTTAAGGTAAATCTATCACCACTCGCCACAAGTCAGCAATTATATCGGGAAATGCCCTCTTTGAGAAAAAGAAAAAAAAATACAATAAAAGAAAAAGGCTATGCTGTTACTGCATACCAATTTTTGCCAAAGCTGCATCATAGCCATAATAGCGCGGAGCTTTCAAAACCATAACAACGCGGAAACCCTTTAAAAAAAACTAAATAAAAACCGTAGGCTACACATAGCCTAGTCTATGATAACTGTGGACAAAACGGGCTGAGAAGAATGTAGCCTAATAAAGCAGGGATATGAGTAGGCTATAATAAAATGTATATTGTTGTCCATGATTATGCTTTTTCGTTTTGTTTTTCATTTTTGGACATACATTTTCGTTTCAAAAAGACACAGCAACAGCCAAATACAGCTATATTGAAAAGAATTTGAGGCCTCTGTGTGGTGTTTTTAAACTCTAGTAGGCTGTATATTTGTCTTTTTAAGGAAAAGGACAACTACTAGCCTATTTGAAGAACAATGAATCGCCTATGTATATACATATACATAACAAATTAAAACAGGATTGTTGTGGAACTAGCCAATATACTACAACAACATAATAGAATTCCTGAAATTCACTTATGGCTTTTGGTTTTGGTGTGCCACCACAAGATTTTCAGTGGCCCCATCTGGCCACCCCAATGAACAATTTCTGGGGGCGCCACTGGTTGTGAGACCAATGGGGTGGCAAGGTGGTGGCCGTTGTTTGCTTTTTTTTCTCGCACAGAAAAATGATGACGTGGGGGACTGGGAGCTCTTGGCAGTTAAAATGGCTCTTGAGGAGTGGCGTCACTGGCTTGATGGGGTGGAGCATCCGTTCACGGTATGGACGGACCATAAAAACTTACGTGCAGCTAGCCAAGAGGCGTAATTCTCACCAAGCCCGGTGGGCGTTATTATTTTTGCACTTCAATTTCTTGCTCACGTATCGACCCGACTCCAAGAACATGAAGCCAGATGCTCTTTCTTGCGTCTTTGACCGTTCAAACAGCCTGTTCCTGAACCTATTATCCCTGCCGACTACATAGTGGCTCCGGTTATATGAGCCGTTGAAGCTGCAGTGCAGAGGGCACTGCGCTCCGACCCAGGGCCAGAGGGAGGCCCACCTCACTGCTTGTTTGTCCCGCCGAGGCATAGGTTCCGAGTATTGCAAAGAGGACACACTTTCGCAATTGAGTTTCTTTTCCGGCGGTTTTAGTGGCTCAATTTTGAGAGGGATGTTCAGAGTTTTGTTGCGGCTTGTCCGGTGTGTGCTCGTAGCAAGGGTTCACGTCTCCCACCCTTGGGGCTTTTGAGCCCTCTTCCCATTCCCAGCCATCCTTGGAGTCACATCGCCCTCAACTCCGTCACCGGTTTGCCAGGTGATCTTAGTCGGCGTGGACCGCTTCTCAAAGGCGGCCCATTTTATCGCTTTGTCGAAGCTTCCTTTTACTAATGGTAGACCACGTTTTCCGGCTACACGGTCTGCCTTTAGATGTGGTTTTGGATCTCGGTCCTCAATTCGCGGCGCATGTTCTGCTCTCTGTTTGGTGCCTAGGTCAGTTTGTCATCTGGTTTCTATCCTGAGACTAATGGACAGACCGAGCGCACTAACCAGACGCTTGAGAACAGTCTGCGTTGCCTGGCTGCCTCCAATTTTACGTCCTGGAGTGTACACCTGGCCTGGGCTAAGTATGCCCATAACACTTTGTGCAACGCGTCCACAGGGCTCTCGCCTTTCGAGACTCAACTGGGGTATCAGCCACCATTATTCCCTGAGCTTGAGAGGAATGTAGAGGTTCCCTCCATGGCATCTTTTATTCGGAAGTGTCGCTCTGTTTGGAGACGGATGCGCAAGGCTCTTCAGCATGCTACGGCTAGACACAAGGTTGACAGGCGACGCTGTACTGCTCCCTCATTCAGGGTGGGGCAACGCATGTGGCTCGCTATGCATGATCTTTTTCTAAGGGTGGAGTCTCGCAAACTCGCTCCCCGGTTTATTGGGCCGTTTAAGATCATACGGTGTATAAATCCGGTTACCATGAGATTGTAGTTCCCCCGTGCGATGTGCATCCATCCCACTTTTCATGTTTCTCGGCTAAAGCCAGTTCTTATTAGCCCTCTGTCCTCTGCGGACAAGCCACCGCCACCTCCTTAGATGATGGAGGGAGGTCCAGTTTACACTGTCTGGCGCATTTTAGCCGAGAAATGGGTAGGTAGGTTCCCAATTTTTTGTAGATTGGGAGGGATATGGCCCGGGCCGCAGGCTTGAGGAATTGTCTGGGGCCGTCTCTTGGAAGGGGGGTCTTGTCATAGTTTCTCAGCCTGCTGTGCTCTGTTTGGCCACTTCCCTGGGGAGCGCTCTTGTAGTGTCTTTTTCTTTTGTTTTCGTTGTTCCGTGTTTTGGTTTTTCTTTCTGCTCAGTGTTTTCACCTGTGCCGCATTTCCTTAAATTATTTAAAATTTGCGTCGTCTTTGTTTGACGCTTCCATATTGCCATTTATTTTACAAGGAAAGCAGGTAATTCACAGTATAGGACAGACATATTGTTACAACTGTTTAACCTCAACTTGTTGTTGCAACACGGGACTTGTTTCGGGTGTCATTAGAGTTAATTAGGAACTTAGCCTTTTACTCTCTGCCCTTTGTTTGTTTTTTCGCGGAACCTTTCTGTCTCCCTGTCCTAGACAGATCTGTCTTCGCCGTCTTGTTACTTCTTGTATGTGTTTTTTGGCCTGCACTTGTGTGAGCTTGAGGTCTTTCTTTTTGTTTGTCTTGTCTTAATCTCTAGTTCAGAGTCTTTTGCCCTATACAGGTTGCTTTAGACCTGGTAGAGGTTACTCTCGTTTTCAGGAGAGTTTATTATTTCTTCTATTGTTGTTTATTCCCTATTTGCGGGTTTCCGTCCTGCTTATGTGGTGTTCTTATTAGAGCACTTACAGAACCCCCACTGTCGCGTTTGGTCCTTCGTTCCGTACACTACCCTGACACCGGATCAACGTGGTAACCAGGGCACTTAACGTATCAGGCGGCTCCAATATGGATAGGGCATCTCTAACGGGGTCAGACAATGCGATAAGAAATAACGCTTTAAGTGGCTCATTGGCCCACCCTGTCACCCCCGCCAGTGCCCGAAATGTAATGCTGAAAGCCGCCACGGTGTCAGAACCCTAGTAAAGATGAGTCAGTCTGATAGCCGATTCCTGACCTGAGATGTCATAATCAAAAACCAACTTCATCTCCTCCATAAGGCTATCCGAATCACGTATGACCGGGGCATTAGCCCGAATTAATGGTTCGGTCCAAGCGAGAGCATTGTCTCCTAAAATATAAACTAAACCCAGGATTCGTGGGTAGTAAAATGGGAGGGTTGCGCCTTAAAAAATAAAAGGCACTGAGCTATAAAACCCCGACATTTCCACGATTCCCCGCCATAACGGGCTGGTAGTTGGAGTTTGGGCTCTTTAAATGGTAAATGGACTGCACTTATATAGCGCCTTTATCCAAAGCGCTTTACAATGGCCTCACACTCACTCGTTCACACACACATTCACACACCAATGGCGGCAGCCACCATGCAAGGCGCTTGCCTGCTCATTGGGAGCATTTTGGGGTTCAGTGTCTTGCCCAAGTGTCTTTCCCAAGACATGTGGACAGGAGGAGCCAGGGATCGAACCGCCAACCCTACGATCAGCAGACGACCCGCACTACCTCCTGAGCCACAGCCGCCCCGTGGAACGGGGGGAAGGGTTAGTAGGTGTTTGTGCAACTGGACCGGCGACTGGGATAGTCAGCGCGTGAAGATTGTCTGTTAATTCTCGCAGACATTCTCCCTGGTGGCGCAGCTGAGTATGCAGAGCCTGTTAGCCAGCCTCGAGGACACGAATGCCCTCCTCATGAGCTGCTATAGCCGCTTCCTGGTGAACTAATACTTTCTCGATTCCCTGTGGAGTCGCTGGTCTTTCCATACTGGCTTTTACCTTCTGTGAGGGGTGGAGTAAGGCGGAAGACCAGATGCGACAGAGAGGGGATCAGAAAGTTATTCCTAATAGGGAATAACCACAAACGTGTGGAGAAAATCTTCGAGGTAGCCACAAAAATTAAAGAAGGGATCAAAAACTCCCGGCGTACGCCAAAACAAATCAACCCTAGAGAAGACGGCGAAAACTCAAAGACTCGAGAGAAAATATTCAAATATTGAAGTTAAGTATTCGCCTAAAACCTAAGACCTATACTTCCAGTCAAACAAGGTAAAAGCACTGTAAGACGGAAACCCTCATCTATATACAGGTGCAGCTCAAAAAATTTGAATATCGTGAAAAAGTCACTCAATGTCAGAAACTGAAACTCATATATTATATAGATTCATTACACATAGAGTGAAATATTTCAAGCTTTTATTTCTTGTAATTTTGATGATTATGGCTTACAGCTAATGAAAACCCAAATTCAGTGTCTCAGAAAATTAGAATATTACATAAGATCAATAAAAAAGGATATTTTAAACAGAAATGTCAGCCTTCTGAAAAGTATGTTAATTTCTATGCACTCAATACTTGGTTGGGGCTCCTTTTGCATGAATTTCTGCATCAATGCGGCGTGGCATGGAGGCGATCAGCCTGTGGCACTGCTGAGGTGTAATGGAAGCCCAGGTTGCTTTGATAGCGGCCTTCAGGTCGTCTGCATTGTTGGGTCTGGTGTCTCTCATCTTCCTCTTGACAATACCCCATAGATTCTCTATGGGGTTCAGGTCAGGCGAGTTTGCTGGCCAATCAAGCACAGTAATACCATGGTCATTGAACCAGCTTTTGGTACCTTTGGCAGTGTGGGCAGGTGCCAAGTCCTGCTGGAAAATGAAATCAGCATCTCCATAAAGCTTGTCAGCAGAAGGAAGCATGAAGTGCTCTAAAATTTCCTGGTAGATGGCTGTGTTGACTGTGGACTTCAGAAAACACAGTGGACCAACACCAGCAGATGACATGGCACCCCAAATCATCACTGACTGTGGAAACTTCACACTGGACTTCAAGCAACATGGATTTTGTGCCTCTCCACTCTTGCTCCAGACTCTGGGACCTTGATTTCCAAATGAAATGCAAAATTTACTTTCATCTGAAAAGAGGACTTTGGACCACTGAACAACAGTCCAGTTTTTTTTCTCCTTAGCCCAGGTAAGACGCTTCTGATGTTGTCTCTGGTTCAGGAGTGGCTTGACACGAGGAATGCGACATTTGTAGCCCATGTCCTGGATTCGTCTGTGCGTGGTGGCTCTTGATGCACTGACTCCAGCCTCAGTCCACTCCTTGTGAAGCTCCCCCAAATTCTTGAATGGATTTTGCTTGACAATCCTCTCAAGGCTGTGGTTATCCCTGTTGCTTGTGCACCTTGTGGAAGGTGTCAATGACTGTCTTCTGGACATCTGTCAAATCAGCAGTCTTCCCCATGGTTGTGTAGCCTACTGAACCAGACTGAGAGACCATTTAAAGGCACAGGAAACCTTTGCAGGTGTTTTGAGATAATTAGCTGATTAGTGTGACACCATGAGTTTCCAATATTGAACTTTTTCACAATATTCAAATTTTCTGAGACACTGAATTTGGGTTTTCATTAGCTATAAGCCATAATCATTACAAAAAAAAAATTACAAGAAATAAAGGCTTGAAATATTTCACTCTATGTGTAATGAATCTATATAATATTAGAGTTTCACTTTCTGAAATGAGTGACAAAAAATACTGAACTTTTTCACGATATTCTAATTTTTTGAGCTGTACCTGTATAGCCGAAAAGGAAAGCAAACACCGGAACGGAGGATGGAAAATCCAATAGATTGACCTGTAGCCGATAAAAGACGCAAAACCCGCAGAATACGAACTGGGCTGCCAAAAACCATGACAGTGGCTCCATGGAAGCATTGATAATGCTACTGCTGCGTGGGGGGAGACATGGCTGGGCAGGGTCCTGGCAACTGCATACTAGCTGGCACATAGTTTGTCTTACAGTGTGGTGTGCTGGGCCTTCCAGATGCCAAACACCACTGTGTGGCGACTGTTGCACATTGGAGTAAACCAGATTGCTGCCCTTCACCAGGAGGTAATTCGGCTGCCCACTGCTGGAGAACTACAGGAGGTTGGCTAAGGATTTGCGTAGCTGGCCAACAGCTCCAAATGTGTGGGTGCCATCGACGGCTGCCATGTCCGCATCAAGACCCTCTCTGTCTGGACCCAGCAGCCAGAATTACCTCAATAGGAAGCTCTTCCCATCCATACAGATGCAGGCAGTATGTGATGGGAAGGGGAAGTTTCTGAACACTTTTGTGGGGTATCCTGGCTCTGTCCACGACACCAGAGACTTGAAAAACAGCAAGATCTACAAAGAGGCTCTGTATCCTCCTCCAGGTAGGGCTGTATATTATCCCACATTCTCATAAACATATCGTGCTTCCCAATTGTTCTGTAATTGTGAGAAGTTACTTAATGAAAGCTGACTGCATGACGTGAAATTATGGACTTTTTTTATCTAAGACAATTATAGGATTTTGGTCTACCAGAACCACAAGCTATATCCATTACATTCAGTGTGAAGATGAATGTGACTTGAAAACACTCGCAAATGACCTAACACATCGATTGTGATGTACTGCCATGATTATTCCACTAATAATTTTGTCCATATTGTCCGCCCCTACCTCCAGGGTACTTCATTGTGGGGGATGGTGGCTACCACTGCATCGACCATCCTGTGGCCATCATCACCCTATATCGGGAGCCACTGCAAGGGAGGGTACAGAGGCTTCAACGACCACCATGCTAAGGATCGTTCCATAATTGAGTGGGCCTTTGGCATGTTGAAGACGCATTGGAGGTGCCTGCTTTTCAAGGCTCTGGAGGTGGACCACACCTTTGTACCTATGGTCATCACCGCATGTGCCATGCTCCATAACATCTGCCTGACAAAGGGGGACATCCTTGAGGGCGTCATGTTCAGCACTCTGAATACTGAACACAGACGATATTGCGTGCTAGAAGCCCTCACTTATCCTGCAGTAAAGATATATTTCACATAATTTCATAATTATTAGAAATGACAATCCCCAATTCAATTGTGTAATTCGTCCATAAGTCAAAACAAAGTCTAATTCAGGCCTAAGAGTACATAATTTCAGTAAAAGAAAAACAGTCAATTAGAATAATGACTGGAAATCATACATTCATGAATGAATGTAGGCTGACTACTTAGAATTTACAAAAAGGAAGACATTCATTTGAAGTTGCCAGTAAAGAGAAAAAGACCGATAAGCCAGAAATAGCCCAAGTATTACCCCAAGCTTACACGATCAGCAAAATTGTTAGTATTTGTACATTTATTTTCTCCCAAATTGTTATGTGCTGCTGAAGGGGGCAATTAGATGAAAACTATATCTTAAAATGTAAAAACACAAGTAAAAAAAAATTGACAAACACTTATGTGAACTATTTACATTTTATTAAGCATTTTCTCAAACACGTCCAGTAACCTGTTTGAGCTTTCCAGTGTGGCCTTGAATCGCTCCTCTTCTCTGGCAGCATCTTCCTTCAGGAACTGCAGAATGGCTCCCTCACTGGTTCTTCTCCTTTTGGGGGGTGGGGGACAGGTAGAGGTGGATGGCCCATCATCATCCTCCAGTGAAAGGCTACTTGATCCAGGCTGTGTATCCTCCTCCTCCCCCTCCACACACGCTCGGCTACAAGTGATCACCACAAATCCAGTGCCATCTCATCAGCCACATGTGCCGGTTGTTCTGCAACACATGAGTCCATCAGGACAGGAGGATCAATAGATGGCCTCCCCCCGATGGCCTCATGCATTGTAGTAAACCATAGCCATGTGGCTGCTGTGGCCTCTCCCCTGTCTGTCCCTATTCCTGTAGCAGGGCATCTGAGTGCCTACAAGGAAAGATGCTAGGGTGAAGTCGTGAGCCTATTGCACAGGCATAATTTTGTTTCACTATGTAAGAGAAACTACAAATTTGCAAAGGAAAAACATCACAAATTGAACCTCACCTTATATTTTTGCTTGAGGTTGTCCCATTTCTTTGCAATTTGGGTGGGGCTCACCTGGTGAGGAAAACAACACGTTACCTACCATACCAAGTGCCCTACAATAATTACTGCCATGCCATAACATGTTCATGTGTTATCCATTTACAGGGGCAGGCATGCCTCTTGCTATCACACTTACATTAGGGATATCAGAAGTTATCATTTGCATACAATTTACTGCTTTAACACAAGACATGAATCACGGTGCAGAGGAGTGATTCCATCAACATTAGCCTATGACATGTAGGAACACCTCAGAAAAGAAGGTTGCAAGTGAAGCTACAGTGCCCTGTAAATAAAGACTAACCCCACCTGCAGTCTCACAATGTTCTTCACATGACAAAACTGTAACTACAATGACAAAGCAATCATGGTTTTATTAAGAGCAGCCTAATACCCACATGTAAGGTGATACCCACATGTAACTCCTTATGGATATCTTACGGTGATTATCATACATTGGAAACACCAAGTCACATGCTAAATATAAGAGTATAGGCAAGCATAATCAATATGGACAGTGATGTGGTCCTGCCAGAAAATTAAAAAATTACACTTTTTTGGCTTATTGCCAATGTTTCTGTATAACATTTTTTAGTTACATGTGACATCACGCATTATAGAATGTATAGAATTTTCACACCTCAGCCGAATGAGGCTGACGGTGCTCTCATCTGTCCCTGTAAATGACACAACAGACCTGCAAGTAAAAGCCAGCTAGTAATGTCTGCGTATAGCCCTAAATCACAACGGCATGTGTCAAGGGGCTTCACAAGCCCATATTTCAGACATGACATACAGTCAAGCCGTAAAGTCTGCACACCCCTTTCACCTTCTTACGTTACAGACTTATACTACAATAGATTGAGTTATTTTTTTGCCTCAAACATCTACACACAATAGCCAATAATGACAAAGTGAAAACAGGTTTTTACAAAATATGCAATTTTATTTTACTTGACAAAAATAGGTTATTTAGGGGTTACATATCTGTACACACCCTTAGCCTAATACTTGGTTGCTGCACCTTTGGCAGCGATTACAGCTTCAAGGCGTCTTGGGAAAGAAGCTACGAGCTTGGTACACTTGTTTCTGGACATTTTTGCCCATTCCTCTTGGCATATCCTTGCAAGCTCCGTCAGTTGGATGGGGAGCGTCGGTACACAGCCATTTCAGCTCTTTCCACAGATGTTCAATTGGATTCAGGTCTGGGCTCAGGCTGGGCCACTCAAGGACATGCACAGACTTTCTCTGAAGCCACTCCTTTGTTCTCTTGGCTGTGTGCTTCGGGTCGTTGTCATGTTGGAAGGTAAACCTTCGCTCCAGTCTGAGGTCTAGAGCGCTCTGGAGAAGGTTTTCTTCAAGGATCTCTGTGTACTTAGCTGCATTCATCTTTCCCTCTATCAGGACTAGTCGCCCCATTCCCGCTGCTGAAAAACATCCCCACATCATGATGCTGCCACCACCATACTTCACTGTAGGGATGGTATTAGCCAGGTGTTGAGCGGTGCCTGGTTTCCTCCAGATGTGATGCTTGGTATTCAGGCCAAAAAGTTTAATTTTGGTTTCATCAGACCAGAGAATCTTGATTCTCATGGTTTGAGAGTCCTCTAGGTGCCTTACTCCAAGCGGGCTGTGATGTGCCTTTTACTAAGGAGGGGCTTCCGTCTGACCACTCTACCATAAAGGCCTGATTGGTGGAGTGCTGCCTGGATGGTTGATATTCTGAAAGGCTTTTCCATCTCCACAAGGATACGCTGGAGCTCTGTCAGAGTGACCCTCGGGTTCCTGCTCACCTTCCTGGCCGTCTTCCCCGATTGCTCAGTTTGGTCGGGCGGCCAGGTCTAGGAAGATTCTTGGTGGTTCCAAACTTCTTCCATTTACAAATGATGGTGGCCACTGTGCTCTTTGGGACCTGTAAAGCTGCAGAGATGTTTCCGTACCCTTCTCCAGATCTATGCCTTGACACAATCCTGTTTCTGAGGTCTGCAGATAATTCCTTTGACCCCATGGCTTGGAGTTTGCTCTGACATGCACTGTCAACTGTGGGACCTTACATAGGCAGGTGTTGGCAATCCCCAATCATGTCCAATCAATTGAATTTATCACAGGTGGACTCCAATTAAGTTGTAGAAACATCTCAAGCAGTATCAGCGGAAACAAAATGCATCTCAGCTCACTTTTGGGTGTCATATCAAAGGGTGTGCGCACTTGTGTACATATCATATTTTATTTAGACTTTTAATAAATTCAAAAGTCTAAAAACCTGTTTTCACTTTGTCATTATGGGCTATTTTGTGTAGAATTTTGAGACAAAAAATTAACTCAATCTATTGTAGAATATGTCTGTCATGTAATAAAATGTGGAGAAGGTAAGTAAGTATTTTATTTATATAGCACCTTTCATACAACGAATGCAGCTCAAAGTGCTTTGGTGAAAGGGTTGTGCAGACTTTCTGGCTTTATGTAAGTACATGATGCAAAATAGTAGGCTATCATAATAAGCTAGCCTAATATGAATCTCATCGGTCAAATGCAGAAACATAGACTGAAATTACATTATTATTTCTCAGTCATATAAGAGTGAGGAAGAAAATATTTTGAACACAAGGCAGCTGCGTGTTCATGTTTCTGTTGTTGCACTGGAAAACGAGCAGCGACTGTGGAGCCTATTTCTCAGTTAGCCTACTTGCCGGGATGCAGTCAACAGTGTGAACATCGGCTAAACGTGACATAGCCTATTGCATAGCCTACATATATGGGGAAATTGTATACAGTTTTATGCATTATGAACATTGCACATTATCCTACAAAACATGACAACTCACTAAATAAAAGTGAACAAATAACATTTATTGAAAACAATATTCAACGTAACAAAAGATCTTTAGAAAACGTGCTTAAAATAATAATCAGGCATCGCAAAAACTAACAATAATAGGCCTACAAAAAATAACAATTTGGCCTACTGATCGACATGATATGATGACAGTTTTATTAGACTATTCAACAACGTGGTACTTACTCGACTGACGAAACATTTTTGTTCAGCAAAATCAGCAGGTCAACATGTTCGGGTGAAAGGCGAGACCTCAGTCAATGAACAATAAGTCCAGTGAGACGGATGTGTGCGGGTTATTATGGGGAAATAATTCCAAAATCGTAGTCACACAAGCAAAGTCCAAAAAAACAATAAATCCAGCCAGACCAAAGATACAGTATCGAAATCAGTATCCGTGCACAAGTTCATTAACCAGAGTAGCTGTCAGCGGAGCAAAAGTACAAAACGGGTAAAGCAAAGTTCGTAGTCGTGGGGCGGAGCAGGAGTCAGACCGAAGTCCTATCCGCGGGGCAGAGGTACAAAACAGACAGCAGGCAAAACTCGTGGTCAAAAACAGGCAGTGGAAACAATAGGCAGGCAGTAACGATGGTCAGTAAACAGGCTAGATTAATAACGGTAGTCAAAACAATGGAAAACGCTCAAAAGTGACAGTAGTGAACTAAAGGCAACAATTTTGCCAGGACATAACATGAACACTGATCTTATATGCAGGTGTAGACAGGTGCAGACATTAGCTTGAGAGCAGCAGGAAATTAACAACAGCTTGAGAAACGTAAGGTAAACATGAACACATGGTTAGATAGTTAGTATTACCCAATCCTGATCTAATGTTAGTATATTAGTAAATAGACACGGGAGAATGAAACAATTAGGGAAGCGTGAGTGACAGCAAGAGAAAGAAACAGTATGAACGCAAGGCTGCGGAAAAACATGGAAATGTGTATGCAAACAATGAACTGCATCGTAACATAAACAGAACACAAGCATGACATGAACAGAAAATAAACTGTGACAAACACTAAACATGAAACATGGCATAAACATGACAGAAACGTAACATCCAGCAGCTGAAAAAACTCTCTCAGCTGGCACAGATGTTGCAGGCACACAGACTTGCAAGCCGACATAGTTTTGGAAAGTGTTGCGTCTTCCCACACCACCATAAAAAGTGGGTTTTCATTAGGTGGGATACACGCTTCCATCCAGTAGCGCTCCAGCTCATCTTGATCCGCGGACTCTCCATAGCCATCCCCAAAGAAAGAATTTAAGAAAGTTTTCTGCCGTTTTGGTTGAGAGGAGTTCTCAGCTAAGTCGTCTTTAGGCCTGTCGCAATCTTCATTATCAGCATCTTCCTCATCATCATTCGCTGAGAGGCTGTGATACTGAGCAGCAAGATTTTCTCTTACTGCCCGTTGCATGTCCATCTGGAGAAAGTTGAGGTGCTTGTGGCGGGGATCGAGAGCAGAGGCAAGCAGTGCCACACTTCCAGCTCTCTCTGTGTCTGTTGGACGCATGCGTCTCTCCAGTGATGCTGCTACCATGTTCTTGAACTCAGCCACTTTGCTGGGATCGCCTGCTGAGTTGAGATGCCTAGTGGAGATAACTGATTATACCATTTTTATCCATTCAATTAAGTAATTTATTGATGATGACCCCGCTATTCATAGTTATTATTATCATCATCATCATCAGGCTGTTATTATTAGTATTAGCCTATTATTATTATCATTATTGTTATAGTTATTATTATTACTAATAGGCCTACTTTTCAATCAAATGTAATATATTGGCCTATTATATTTACCTGTCCAGCAAAGTCATGATAACGGGGAACACCATTGACACCGATACGTATTCCTCGCCACACAGAGCAGTGGTGGCACTTTTGAGGGAATCCAGCACAGGGAGCATAGACTCAATTGTCTGCCAATTGCCATCCGATAGCTCCAACGTCCTGGCGTCTGTTAGTTTTGTCACTGTTCTGTCCGACAGAACAGCGGCGATGGCCCATGTCGCTGACGGAGTTCCAGCGTGTCTTGCAGGATTGTATAAGTTTGTGTGCAGGCAGGTCTTGTTGCTCCTGTTTTTTTTTTAGCGCCATGGTGGCCGCAGTACTGTGGTGGAAATGGCTCACCAGTTTCGTGCATGCACCAATCAGCCGGCTCATGGCGTTCGCCTTCAATCCATCATTTATGGCTAATTGCAGAGTATGGGCAAAACAAGGCACTGACTCCCACTCCAACAGGTCGTTGTTTGCCAATACCATGTTGCTCACATTGTCGTGGACACAGGCGATGACCTTCTTATCCAGTCCCCACTTGCTAATAGCACCTCGCAGGTACGCTGCCAAGTTTACAGCACTATGTCTTTCAGTGGCGGTTCTAGACAAATTTTACTGGGGGGGCCAAGGTGGGGCCAGTGTTTAATCAGAGGAGCACATTAAAAAAACGACGACAATGATATTGAAGCATTAAAAACTTTTATTTTACTTAATATTACAATCATGCTAAAGTTTTTTTTTAACAAAAACAAAATGCATTGAGGTATGGCTATCGAAAATTAAAAATAAAATAAATTATAGATTCATAAATTGCTCCAATTCTTGGCAAATATTGCCATATAAGTGATTTATTTGGTTTCCTGCCATTCACAACTCTAACAACTCAACTCTAACAATTCACAACTCTAACACTACAGCTACACTACTCACTACTACTACACTACAGCAACAGGATACGGCGGTTGTGCTGTCTGGCAAACTGGTCCACAAATGCATCAAGATCCAAGACTTTGGCCCTTCTGGATTCTATACTCAGGACACCAAGATCACTGAGTCGATCATCAGTCATGGTGAACCGCAAGAATGTTTTTACCAGTTTCAGAGTGGAGAAACTGCGTTCGCAGGAGGCAGAACTTATTGGAAGAGTAACGGCAATCTTGCACAGTCTAAAGAGTTCAAAAAAAACTTATCTGTATGGCTCAATGAAACGGATCAGCTCAACTGTACTACATGGCTTTTGTATCTCACCACTCTGTATTTTTCGCTCCAAAATCCTCTTAAATTGATGGAGCTCATGTCCTAAATCATCAATGTTTGCATTAAACAAACAGCCAAATGAAAATACAGAGCTGTCCTTTAAAAAGGCATCACTCTGGGGGCTGAGAGACTGTATACTTCTCATAAGCTCACAGTTGGCATTGGAGAAGCGTTTATTCAACTCATTGAGCATGCTGTCAATGACGGGATAGAAAAATGAAGTGCGAAACATATCTTTGTCACGTCCTACCTCCCTCTGACCAACAGTGCTTAGTGTGTGGTAGCCACTGAGTCTAGAGCTCAGCGTTCTTTGACGTTTTGCTACTGACTGTGTTGCAGCATCACATTGCTCACACATATTCAATGCTTCATCCCACAACTTGTCAAAAAAAGACTCCTGCCTGAAGTCTTTCAATGTCTGGACTAAAGCATTTACCAAGTCAACAGCTCTTGATAAATCCACAGTTGGTGACTGTAACATGTCAGACAGCAGCTTCGTCTCCCCAAACAACTTGCGCAGCATAACAAGATGCACAACAAATTCAAGGTCAATCTGAGACAGAAGACCTCGGTCCTCAACAGTTTTTTCACCATGACGTTCTTGTGCCATCTCTTGCAGTAGTCGTTTAAGGGCAGGTAGTGTGTCCATAATGTTACGTAGAGCTAGAAATCGGCATGCCCATCGTGTGTCGCTTAAACGTTGGAGCTCTCTTGTACTGCCATACATTTCTCTTTGTACAGACAGCCATTTTGGGTGCACATATGAGCCAGATGTAAAAACATAGAGACTTTGTAACAAAGAAAATAACTCCTCTGTTTCTGGGACATCTTTGACTACATCAACTAACACTAAATTGAGACAGTGTGCACTGCAATGGATGAAAAAGGCAAATTTAGCCTGTTCTTTGATCCTTGCCTGGACCCCTGCATGCTTACCGCTCATGACAGCAGCGCCATCATACGCTTGGCCTACAAGATTATTTTTGTAGTCTAGACCATAGCGTTCCAGTAAGTGGACTATTTTTCCAGTAAGACTTGCTGCATCTAGCTTCTGTGCAGATTCAAAATGGAGAAAACTCTCCTTGATAGTGCCATTGTAGTAGTACCTGAGTATGAAAGAGATCTGTTCATTTTTTGAAACATCTTTCGTTTCATCCGCCATGATGCTAAAGACTTCACCGTTTTTCACTTCCTCTATGATTTCGCACCTAACCATTTCTGCCAAACAACCCAAAACCTCATTCTGGATTATCTTGCTTGTGTACTTTGCATTGTGAATGGAAGTTAATCTTCTCTTAACAACTGGGTCGTGGTTAGCAACTGTGTTAAGAATTTCCCTGAAATTCCCTTTGTTATTGGACTCCTCAGACTCATCATGCATTACATTACATTACATTACATTATAGACATTTAGCAGACGCTCTTATCCAGAGCGACGTACATAGTGCATTTCCGAACAAGTAACAAGTGCGTTAAAACAATCCTAAAAAGGCAAACACGAATCTAAGCGCTAGGCGCAGTCAGTATGATTGGGAATTTTATTTATTTTTTTGGGGGGGGGGAATACACAATTCTGATAATAGTCACAAGGAGGTAGGGAGGGGTGGAGAGAGGTGCAGCTTGAAGAGGTGAGTCTTCAATCTGCGCTTGAAAGCGGTCAGACTTTCTGCTGTTCTGACCTCCACGGGGAGCTCATTCCACCACCGTGGGGCCAGGACAGACAGACGTCGAGACCGGGCGCTAGTATGAAGAGGGGGGGGTACCAGTCGTCCTGAGGAGGCGGAACGCAGAGATCTGGCAGGTGTGTAGGGTCTGATGAGCTTTTGGAGGTAAGGGGGGGCAGATCCTCGGACTACCTGGAAGGCGAGCACCAATGTTTTGAATTTGATGCGGGCCATCACCGGTAGCCAGTGGAGGTCAATGAGCAGGGGGGTGACATGGGAGTATCGGGGGAGGTTGAAGACCAGGCGCGCTGCTGCGTTCTGGATAAGCTGAAGGGGTCTAATGGCCGATGCTGGCAAGCCAGCCAGGAGAGAGTTGCAATAGTCCAGGCGGGACAGCACCATCGCTTGGACCAGGAGCTGGGTTGAGTGGGTGGTGAGGAAGGGGCGGATTCTCCTGATGTTGTACAGGAAGAACCTGCATGCCCGGGTTACCACTGCGATGTTCTCGGAGAGGGACAGCCTGTTGTCCATCACGACTCCGAGGTTCCTGGCACAGGGCGTTGGGGTCAGTGGAATGTCTCCTAGGGAAATAGAGAGATTGAGAGGGGGAGAGGTTAGAGCAGGAATGTAGATGAGCTCAGTCTTGCCTGGATTGAGCTTGAGATGGTGGTTGTCCATCCAGCTCTGGATGTCTCTCAGGCAAGCGGAGATGCGGGCTGACACCTGAGTGTCAGAGGGTGAGAAGGAGAGAAAGAGTTGAGTATCGTCAGCATAGCAGTGGTAAGAAAGACCATGAGCAGTGATAACAGGGCCAAGGGATTTGGTGTAGGTGGAGAAGAGGAGGGGACCAAGAACTGAGCCCTGGGGGACTCCTGTGATAAGGGGACGGGGTGCCGATACTTTACCAGCCCAGGCAACCTGGGAGGAGCGTTCGGAGAGGTAGGACTTAATTACATTACATTACATTATAGGCATTTAGCAGACGCTCTTATCCAGAGCGACTTACACAGCATTTTTGCATTTTAGAATATACATAGTATCCATTTACAGCTGGATATATACTGAAGCAATTCAGGTGAAGTACCTTGCTCAGGGGTACAACGGCAGTGTCCTACGTGGGACTCGAACCTGCGACCTTTCAGTTACAAACCCAGTTCCTTAACCACTGTACTACACTGCCGCCCATAAATCCAGGCCAGGGCTGAGCCACCGATCCCCGCTGCAGACAGGGACGACAGGAGGATGGAATGATCTACGGTGTCGAAGGCGGCAGAGAGGTCTAGAAGTAGTAGCACAGAGGAGAGGGAGGCTGCACGAGCTGCATGAAGCATCTCGCTGACGGAGAGGAGTGCGGTCTCCGTTGAGTGGCCAGGTTTGAAGCCGGACTGGTGGGGGTCTAGCAGGTTGTTCTGGGTAAGGAAAGACGACAGTTGGTTAGAAACAGCACGTTCAATTGTTTTGGAAAGAAAAGGAAGAAGAGATACCGGTCTGTAGTTTTGGATGTTGGAGGGGTCCAGCGTGGGTTTTTTAAGGATCGGGGTGATGTGGGCTCTCTTGAAGGATGAGGGGAAGCAGCCAGAGGTCAGGGAGGAGTTCACCAGGGAGGTCACAAACGGGAGGATATCTGGGGTGATTGCCTGGAGGAGAGATGAAGGGATAGGGTCGAGGGCACAAGTAGTGGGACGATGGGAGAGTAGGAGATGGGATACGTCGGTCTCAGAAAGGGGAGAAAAGGTGGAGAAACAGGGGGGGGACACATAAGGGGTAGAGAGAGGAAGAGAGTGGAAAGCAGTGTCTGTGAGGGGAGGGGGAGCGGGGCTGAAGGAGCTGCGGATGTCTACGATCTTCTCATCGAAGAAATCTGCGAAGTCGTCTGCAGTGAACGAGGAATGAGGAGCAGGAGGGGGTTTGCTGAGGAGGGAGGAGAAGATAGAGAACAATTGACGGGGGTTAGAACTGTGTTTGCAAATTTTTGTGTGATAGTACGTTACCTTGGCAGCAGTGATTGCTGTAGAGAATGTCGCTAGGAGAGACTGGTAGGAGGAGAGGTGTGATGCGTCTCTGGATTTCCTCCACTTCCTCTCTGCTGCGCGGAGACCGGCCCTTGAGGTGCGCAGGGCGTCGGACATCCATGGGCAGGGAGGAGATGGGCGTGTGGGCCTAGAGACAAGAGGGCAGAGAGAGTCAAGTGATGTGGAGAGCGCTGTGAGCAGGGTGTCAGATGCAGAGTCGGTAGAGAGTTGAGAGAAGGGTTTGAGAGGGGGGAGGGAAGCAGTGACACAGGGAGCAAGAGAGGAGGGCGAGAGGGAGCAGAGGTTACGGCGGACAGAGACAGTGGGGATGTGGGGAGGGGAGGGACGGTGTGGGACAAGAGGAAGAGAGAAAGAAATGAAGTGGTGATCAGAGGCATGCAGAGGGGTGACAGTGAGATCAGAGCAGGGGCTGTTCCTCTGGAAGACCAGGTCTAGGAGGTTGCCAGCCTTGTGGGTGGGGGGGGAGGGTTGGAGGGAGAGGTCAAAGGAGCGGAGAAGTGGGAGGAAGGCCGCAGACTGGGAGGCATCTAGATGGATGTTGAAGTCTCCCAGGAGGATCAGCGGGATGCCGTCCTCTGGGAAGGAGCCGAGCAGGGTGTCAAGCTCATCGAGGAAGCACCCCAGGGGACCTGGAGGGCGATAAACAACTATAATGTACAGGTTAATAGGGTTGTTAATAAACACAGAGTGGTATTCAAAGCTAGTAATAGATAGATCAGAGAGGGGGAAAACAGAGAATGACCATGAGGGGGAGAGTAGCAAACCAGTACCACCTCCGCGACCAGACGGCCGGGGGGTGTGAGAGAAGGAGAAGGAGGAGGAGAGGGCAGCGGGAGTTGCCGTATTGTCCGGTGTGATCCATGTTTCAGTGAGGGCGAGAAACTGGAGGGACAGGAAGGAGGCATAGCCGGAGATGAAGTCTGCTTTCCGTGTGGCAGACTGGCAGTTCCAGAGCCCCCCTGCGACGGTGAAGTTCTCGCAGGGAGTCAGCGAGGGGTAGCGGAGGTTGGATGGGTTGCGTCATCGTGGAGGGCCACGCCGATGGAAGCGGGTTCTGTATGGAAGAGAGCAGACAGGGATAGGGAGGGAGGGAGGGAGAACACACATAAACTCTCACGGGACGGTTAACATGCCCTCTTTGTGCTATGTTTTGAGTAGCTGGAAGTAACAGCACTTCCCCAATTGTTTTAATGTATTCCCGATTTTCTTGTACTTGTTTACTGTGTTCTTTGTTAAGGACAACTGCCAGTGTTGCATCATTTTTCACAGCTCTCTGATAGTCCCTCCATGCTATCATTGCACACTTGTGCCGTTCAGATTTCGGATGCACTGAAAAACTCAGTCGCTTTTTTCCAGTTCCTAAAGCCAGCTCTTGAGACAAAAACAGTGTCTGGGGCATTTGGGGTGCTAAAATGTCTACATGCATAACAATATGAGGAGTCCATCATCACTGAATACTCAAGCCATGGATGAATGTCGTACCAACCAGTCCTAAAGCTCCGGCTCCTGGCGCTATTAAAGTAGTTGGGAAAATGTTTAACTTGGGCTGTACGGGGGCATTATTCCTGGACTTGCTGATATCTGTGGAAAGATGCACAGAAAACATAGGGTACTATAAACAACATTTGTTTACTTATGTATCATGTACTGTACCGTATGCATGTATTTTAAAATGCAGGCAATGCCTTTGTTTATTTTTAACATAAAATTCATATATCAATGACACAAAAAATAATTTACGGCAGAAGGCATCATTTTATGGACACAGTACTATGAATTGTAATGCTATAATACAGTGCTTTTCAAGTTGCAAGTATAAAAACACTTTCTACATCACAAACCTGATGGTGCAGAACATTGATCACCCCCTGCATCCACCTGCTGTCCCTCTGGCTGTTCCTCTCTCTGTCCCTGCATATCTTCTTCATCCTCACCCTCTTCTTCATCCTCACCCTCTGGATAGTTCCTCTCTGTCTCAGTGTCCTCACTTTCAATGCCTGCCTCTTCTCCAACCTCCTCCAACTCCTCTGGCTCTCCATCTTCCTGCTCTTCAGCTCTCTCAATACCTTGCTGCCGGGTTTCTCTCGCTGCTTTCACTTTATTTGCTGGGGCAAAAAAGGACGCAATGTCCCTTCCCCGTTTCATGATGACTAGTCTAGTCTACCATAAGAAGAAAAACAACGTAGAGGCATGCATACATCTCATTTCACAAGTAACCATCCCTACTATCTAGCATGGGCAGATACTGTTGATTACTTTACTCAGACATTTACAAACTTGATTTCTTTGTCGGAGTGGGGAACAATGGTCATATTTGCAACAAATCACTTTACGAGGTGAAATCATTTTTGCTTACCTTTGTCTCTTGCAATAAGTTGCTCCTCCTGCGTGTTGCCCCCGTATCCAAACAAACGCAGGCAGCCAGCACAGTAGGGTGCGTCGCTCTAATTAGTCCGTGTACAACGTTGAGTCACATTAGTTCCGGTTTCAGCGCTAGCGCATATCATCGTAAAAAAATATTATTTTATTATTCAGTCAGCACAGGGGCCACCACAGGGGCCACCACAGGGGCCAAGGACATCTGGACAGGGGCACTGGCCCCTGTAGACCCCCGTGCAAAACCGCCACTGATGTCTTTCCTCTAGTGCGCACGTCTGGAGCACAGTACTAACTAGGTTTCCTTCAATCATAAAATGACACATTATTGTCATGTACGACTCAGTTGTCATAGAAGTCCAACCATCTGTAGTTATGGCCACATATTCTGCCTTCTCCATGTTCAGTTTAATCTCCTCCGTCATTTTTTGATGGTTGTGCTCCAATCTGGATGTGATCAATTGCGCCCCAGCACCGTGTATTCGGGCTCAATATATTCTATTAACTTTCGGAAGCCTTTGCCTTCAACAAAATTCAGTGGAAGCATATCTTGCTCAGTCATTGCCGTGATTAGCTGCGTTATCTTTTCAGACCGAGCGGGATCACAGCGTCTGCGGGTTGGGGCGGTAAACGATGTCATATTAGTTTGCCGAGTTTGGCTAGCACCAGCAGCCTGCTCTCCTTGCAGGTTAACGTTCACGTGCCTGTGCTGAATGTGGTTACGCATTGCTCCGGTCGAGTGGTTATATGCCAGTTTATTCTGACACAGCCTACATACAACCTTATTTCCATTTTCTACACAATCAAAATACTGCCAAACCGTGCTGGTTTTACGAGATGCCATCTTTGTCGCACTTTCCACCTCGCTGGTTTAACTTGCGGCGAACAGGCCAATGTGTTGTTCTTTTTCCCCTCGTTTTTTTTATTTTTTATTATTATTTTTAAATCCGGTATTGTTAACATTAGTAACGGATCTTAAAAGGAACAATTGACTAGGAAGACATGACATTTCAGTGCAAATTATGTCAATATGTAATTTAAATGCGTTCATTAATAAAATAATAATAATAATAAGTTTAACCGACTTGTATTTCTGGTGCCGACTAGCGAGGGTAGCACCGTTTAAACGACTAGTCGACTAGTCGCGCACATCCCTAAGTAGGATATGACGTCAGGCTTTATTATGGATCCCACTGCCAAGATATATGTCGTATTCAAAGAACCCCTGATTTTTGTGAGTTTGTGATTCCCGTACCCCACCCCAACCCCTAAACATAACCTCACAGGAGTTTGCGAAACTCTGGCTCATGCCTGAACTGTTAAAATAGTGGGGTTTTATGCACCACGCTAATGTGGCATTTCCGCGGTTACAACAGTAAGGTGTTGTAGGAAGTTGTGTTGTCGGCCTGTGACACACCTCCAGATGTGGTTGTGGATCAAACACGTCACACGTTCCGAGTAAAGACTTCCGCAAAGGCTGCACTCGTGTTTCCTCACTGAAGGATTCCCCGGGAGCCTCCTCTTTCCCCACTCCTCACTCCTCATGTTCGAATGCAGCCAGGGACTTTACACAGCGACGGCTGCGGCGACCGGAAATACATTTGTGTTTACGCCGTAGCCACAGAAATCAAGTCACTAAGCAACAACTCTTCCGAATCAACGACGGCAGTGTTGACGATAAATTATTAGCCACAAAAAATGTTGTCCAGAGAGGAGTTACTGTATGCTTTTGACAATTAATTAATTTCAGAAGAGGAGTTTTTATTGTTACAGCCAAATCCAAATTTTATTTCATCTCAGAGTATGTCATAGAAAACAGAAAAAACACTTGGATATAAATTGTAATTTAGTTTAATTTATTTCATATACAACTCAACTAGACATGTAAATAAATAATAAATAATCATAAACGGTGACAATCAAAAACAAAACAAGTTTATACACTGAGCTTTAGCTTATTACACCTACCCTTTTTACATTAATTATTTTCTGCAGATCCCTTTAGATTTATACATTGAAAATATATATGTATTTTATTTTATATATGTATATTATATATACCCAAAAGTCCCAAACAAAAATTTTAAATACACACTTTATATATTATATATACCCAAAAATCCAAACAAAATTTAATATACACACTACCCAAAAGTCCCAAACAAAATTTAATATACACACTTGTGTTCATACCTCAGTTATATATTTGTTAATCATCTTATTTTTAAATATTATATTAAATCTATTTAGTGTTTTACATGTTTTCATTTATTTTTCAAGACTATTCCACAATTTAACTCTTTTAACTGATATACATCTTTTGTTCTAATCTTTGATTTTGGAAACAAGCAAGTAATCGATTTGTAATTAAAATAAAACTGAATTCTAATTTAGCCTACTAGTTTTTCTTCTTAGATAAATTAGATAAAGCGCAAGCATGGCTTGTCCTTATTGCTGCTGCTACTGAAGAATCATGGTCTGCATTGACTGTAATTGCTGTTGCTGAATGAGTCGCATCATTTCTGTCATCTGGCTCTGTGATTCATGTGCTCTCTATCATCTCTGATCTCTTTATCTCCAAATTTTCTCTGCTTGACTTCTCTCTCTCAAATATTCAATTGTATCATTTTGACTTCTCCCTTTTCTTTTACTTTCTGTAGGGGTTCTCTATGCCAGAGACACGGATGAAATATTGGAGGTCCAGGTGCGACAGATAAGAAATCTTAAAGTGTTCCAATGAACACCACTGAAACGGACAATAATCCGTAGTGGAAAGGGGGAAAATAAGGATAAAAACGCGATAAAAACAAGGAACTCGATATCCGAGCAAAACAAACAAAAAAAGCAGTAACGCTTATCTAACTCCCGTTTGTGGAGCGAACAAACATAAAGAAAAGAGAAACTCAAAAGAACCCTAAGACTTAGGGTGAGAGCACTCGTATGTATGAGTAGAAAACAAAGAAACAAGAGCGAAAAAATCACTTTGCTTTTTCTAAATTGTACTGCTAACAAGTCCCACATTGAGAAGCAAAGCGGTCGATAGCAGCACAACTTCCTATACCTTTTTACCGGCTCGAATGTTACGTGAAATAACATGGGAGCGACGAGAAACGGAGAAAGCGGGGTATAAGTAGTGAGCGTTAATGCAGGACAGGTGAACTCACTAATTACTGAGACGAAAGCAAACCCCATAGTGGAACACAGAAAAATCCGATAGATTACTGGTAAAAGGAATACAAAACGCGGAGATAAGGAAAGAAAGGCATGATCCATGACACTTTCACACTCTTCTCCATCTTCACTTTGCCTTCTCTTTGTCTTGCCCACCCTTTCCATTGCCTTCGTCCTTGCTTCCCCTGCTTTAGCCCTGTCTGCCTATATCTTCTTCCTAGTGACATCACTCCCTCTGTTTTCATCTGCTGAGCCCTATTTCTCAGTAATCTTTTCTATCAGCACATCAAGCTCTGTTATTTCTTTTGATGTCCCACTACTCTTCTCATCTTTGTTCTTCTGATGTCCCAGTACTCTTCTCATCTTTGTTATTTTTTCACTTATATTTAGCTTGGAGTAAGGCAAACCTTTCTCAAACAGACCTTTGGTTTATCTTAAAGCTGTTAAGTGCCTCTGCTATCTCAATCCATACTTTTCCCTTGTCAACACTTTCTTTTGAATATTTTGAATGGCTCTGTGACCAGAATTTATCTGCAGAGGACCACGTCGTGTTTCTCCGTCCACTCCATTGAGGGTCTGCATAACATCAAAGTTTGTTAGGTGAGTTGCAGATCATGCAAGTACCATCTTGCTTTCTTACCAACAGTCTGTAGCTCAAACAGAAGGTTAGCCTGTTGTGCTTTGAGGCATTCCATTTCTGTTCTAAGTTCATTGTTGATCTGAAAAGCAAGACTAATTTGTTTTCTAGGCTTTTTGTGATGAATTGCCTGCTAATTTCAGTAACCTTTCCACCTTCATTTAGCTTTTAGGTAGCCTATTAAAACATGGCTATTGTCAGCAGTTGAACAATGAGTTGTTAATTCATTGTTTTTGACGTGAAAAGTATGGATCGATATCCCTGGGCTATCGCTAAAAAACTACTTTGTGCACCCCTGCTCTGAACGACAGAATGCTGCTTAGTTATACAAATATGTTTAAAATGAGGTAAAGATCCAGCAATTGTAAGACATATTTCTCGCCTCATTTTCATTCGTAAAAAGATTTCAGTCACATTTATTTCTGAAATGAGATAACTAAAAATGTAGCCTAGTTGTAAGCTTGCCCCTATGGTGCCGCCTCATCTGCCATCACGCAATGGTATATCCAAGTCCATTCTCGTCAATGTTGCCAGAGGCCTGAATTAATTCCCATTCCCAAAACAATTCTGAAAACCCCCCATCTTCAATTGACTCCCATACAATTTTCTCACAATTTGTCCCCCATTTCTCATTTTAAAATCCACCATTGACTCTTTTTAAATGATGTCTTTATTTTATTTCATATATCATGGCTTGGATAAATACTCGATTCTGATTGGCTGGAGGGTGGAGGGTCATTTAATTTGTCTATACGCCCGGCTATGAAGTAGCGCTGGCAACATTTTAATCACCGTTCTAAATGAATACGCCGTCTACGTTATCTACTGCCAGCACCATTAGAGTTGACCCTTTTATGGATGGTAACCATAGCAACACCAGCAGTTGATTAATAAAGCGGGCAAATAACACTAAATCCGCTGATTTAAAAAGTTTGTATTCGCCAAATATCTTAGTTACAACAACTTTGTCATGGATCATGCCCTTCTTTCCTTATCTCCGCGTTTTGTATTCCTTTTGTCTTTTACCGGTAATCTATCAGATTTTTCTGTGTTCCGCGACGGGTTTTGCTTTCGTCTCAGTCATTAGTGAGTTCACCTGTCCTGCATCCTACGAGTGCTCTAACCCAAGAGTTAGGGGTCTTGAGTTTCTCTTTTCTTTCTGTTTATTTGCTCCACAAACGGGAGTTAGATAAGCGTGACAGCTTATTTATTTTGTTTTGCTCGGATATCGAGTTCCTCGTTTTTATCGCGAGGTTAATTGTGTTCTCCTTATTTTCCCCCTTTCCACTACGGATTATTGTCCATTTCTGTGGTGTTCATTAGAACACTTAAAGACTCCTTATCTGTCGCACCTGGACCTGCAATACTTCCTCCGTGTCTCTGGCATAGAGAACCCTTTCAGAACATGGAAGCCATAGGGGAGGTACCAGCGATAGATCCTAACATTCACAGAGTCCTAGTCACTCAGGAGGCAGCCATTTCTGCCCAGGGAGAGAGCGTTTATACCCTTCTGATTTCTCAGCAAACTCTGCACGAGCAGCTATGCCTTCAATCAGTTGCTCTGCGGGAACTGTCGGAGAATCTCCGAACTCTCTCTCTCAGGGCAGATCCACCTCCAGTTGCACCTACACAATCCACTCCTCTGCCACTTCCACCTGACACTAGGGAACCGAAACTTCAGCTCCCGTTGCGGTATAGCGGGCAGTCGGGAAAGTGTCAGGGGTTTTTGACTCAGTGCCTAATTTAAAAAAAAATTCAGCCCTCACTCTTTTATTCGCAAGAGTCCCGTGTAGCCTTCGTTCTCTCTCTCCTAACCGGGAATGCTCTTGCATGGGCCGACCCACTTATCAGGGCTAATTCGCCCATCATGAACCACATAGATGCGCTTATGGCGGAGATGGTGTCAGTTGGGGACAGGCACCATCTCCCGGGTTACCACCACCATACGCATGCGCGTTTCATACCAAGATTACAGAGGAGATTCAGTTTTTTTTAGTTGAGTCCCCGGCTTATCCGCTGATCTTGGGTCATTCCTGGCTTAACCGCCATAACCCTCATATTAATTTGGGGGGGTGGTCCGGTTCTGTCATTCGCCAGTGGGGTTCCCAATGCAAACATCACTGTTCTTCTTCCAGTCCTTTTCTGTCGGGAGGAGGGGTTGAGGAGTATGTTGAATGCAATTCAGAGAGTGATGAGGAGAATTACTCCATTAAACAGGAGTCCTCTCGTGTTTCCTCTGAGAACGGAGAGGAGAGTCTAGCCTGGGATCACTCTGCTGAGCAACCTCCTGCGTGGCAGGAGCTGACGTCCGATTCAGAGATTGATTGGGAGATTCACTCTGTCTCTGACACTGAGGGTGCTGAAGTGGGAGGGGCGCTTGAATTCCAGCTGCTGGTTAATGTCCCCAAACAGTACACCGACCTCGCAGAGGCGTTTAGTAAGCAACGCTCCAACTCGCTACTGCCTCACAGACCCCATGACTGTACTATAGAGCTATACCCGGGCACTATTCCCTCTAGAGGGTCTCTTTATTTCCTGTCCATTCCAGAGAGCGCAGCTATGTGGGAATACATTGAGGAGGCTTTGGCTAACGGATTTATTACACCTTCCACCTCGCCTGCAGGGGCGGGTTTTTTTTTTGTTAAAAAGAAAGACGGAGGTCTCAGACCCTGTATCGATTACAGGTCCCTTAACGACATCACAGTTAAGAACAGATATCCCCTTCCCCTTATGAACTCTGCCTTCGAGCGTCTTCAGGGGGCGTCTGTTTTCACTAAACTAGACTTACGTAACGCCTATAACCTCGTTCGCATTCGCGAGGGCGACGAGTGGAAGACAGCTTTTAACACACACAGCGGGCACTACGAATATCTCATCATGCCGTTCGGGCTCACTTGCGCCCCCTCTGTCTTTCAGGCGTTAATTAACGACGTGCTGAGGGAGATGCTGGAGAGATTCGTCTTTGTTTATCTTGACGATATTTTAATATTTTCGCCCGATCTTCCCACACACGTTAGTCACGTTCGTCAGGTACTTTCTGCTCTTATCAAGGCCCAATTATTTGTTAAAGCAGAAAAGTGTGTTTTTCACACCGGTTTCATTTTTGGGTTTTATCATTGCGGAGGGTAAGGTACAGATGGATCCGGAGAAGGTTTCCGCTGTAAAGAATTGGCCCACGCCATCTTCCATAAAACAGGTGCAACGCTTCTTAGGCTTTGCAAATAGCAACCATCGGCCGTAATAGCCAATCAAAGATAATCGCCTAAAAATTTACGCTTGGAGGGCAATTGCGAGTGCCCTTGGTATCGATGGTAAGGTCTTTGTTATTTTATTGTGCGAATCTAGAGCCTACTGTATTGTCAGGAATGCTGTTTAGTTGTGTGTGTTATGTGTAGGCAGTTAAAGCACTAGGGTTCCAATATCATATTGAATGATATGGAGAGAGGTCCCAATCAATTATTCTATTCAATGGCTGATAAAATAACCATGGGGCTGATGAGTTTTTCTACCTACCAGCCTGTTGTTTAAACTGGACATATGGCTGGTAGGTAGAAAAACTCATCAGCCCCATGGTTATTTTATCAGCCATTGAATAGAATAATTGATTGGGACCTGTCATGGCTGGCAAACTCTGGATGTAATCCTCATTCGCTTCTCTGTTCTCGATCAAAGCCTCTTTCCTTTCACTTTCCAGGTGGCTCTCTCCTCCAACCCTATAGTTGTTCCTGTCTATAACCATCTGTCATCCTTTTCCCATCCATCTCTCGTGCCAGCTTTCTTCTATTTATTCCTGTTTCTCACACCCATAAGTATATGTCAATAATACAATACATTTCCAATACTGTGGTTACAGTGGGAGAGTGTCAGAAAAGGTATAAAAGGGAGAAGAATAGGGAAAGTCAGCAGAAGAGGAGTGGAGCTGCTGGTGGGGCTGCTAAAAAGCCATGGCGCTTTATGAAGGCCATGGCCTTTCTGGGGCCCTACCTTTTGAATAAGGACACAGGAGGAAACATGGAGGCAGAGGGAGAGGCAGACGCAGGAGAGGGAGACTAAGAGCAAGGTGGGGAAAGGTCACAGGACAGGGAGACACTGGAAATGGATGAGAGTGGAGTTGAGAATGTACGTGAGGAGAACATGCCGGGCACAAGCTCCGGTAAATCCAGGAAGAGGGGAGCTGGCAGTACTCTCTCCCCATTTGAGCATCGCCTCCTAGAGGCGATTGAGGAGCCTGATAAGAAGGCAGGGGATGGCTCTGGAGCCAGAAAGAATTCACGAGCTGATGGTTGAAGCTGAATATAGCCAGGCAGATTAAATGTTATATGGGGGGGGGGGTTCATTGTTTAGTCCATTGTTGTTTGGTGCATTTTATTTTACTGTTATTACATAATTATAACAACTAGTATTTAAAAGTTAAAATACTCCTTTGCGTGTATTTTTTTCTTTTTTTAAATGAAATGACCCCTGATCATTTCAGTTCCTTACATGTGTGCCTTTATGGAAAGGGTTCAAAGGTCAAAAGAGAATAAATCATTGAAACAGTCAAGTGGGCTTAATGGAAACAGTGTTTTTATGGATAAAAGGCAGAATATCCTATTCTACATACAAGACATTTAAAAAAAACAATGGTCTGGGGTAAATCTATATATTGCGCGCTAACAAAACAAAAAGTATAAATTGATCATGCAGAGAAATTATTATTTACACACAATTATATCCACCCCAGACAATGTTAATTTAAAATAAAGATAAACATACACATGTTCTGTCCATCAAATGGCTTCATATAAACTACATACACAAAATGTAAGCTATGCATGCTTTTCAAGCTTTATGCCATTGAAATTAACCATACTTTGCTACTGTATTAACAGCACCATGTGGTCTGTTCACTAGAAAAATAAGTGATATTTATAATTTAAATATTATTCCAACATACTGTATCATTGTTATGTTCTGAGTCTGTCTGTGTTGTGTTGTATTTTCATTTTCATTTAGGTAATTGTTTCTGATTATTTCTGGTTTCGTAAGCATACATATTTCCGTGTTTTTCCGCAGCCTTGCGTGCCTGCTGTTTCTCTCTTGCTGTCACTCACGCTTCCCTTATTGTTTAATTCTCCCGTGTCTATTTACTAATTGTGGCGAAGTGAGCCGTACCGCTCGCGTGAATAAAGTCAGAGTCCAGCCCAAGCTTGGGTAAGGAGAACGGGGTTTTTATTTTCAGCCTTTCCTCACAACACCAACACAGTAAGACCTCCAGATCTTAGTCATTTCTCCCCCTCAACTCCCAGAAGGCTCCTTTTTATAGGTTCTCAGGCTCACTGTTGAACAATCAAGGCAATTGGTTAATTGATACAAACAATACCACAATCAATCGTCACCAATTGCCTGATTGCAAACAGCTGTGCCGGTTCCATAAACCACCTGAGTTCACTCTCTCTCTTGCCGGCCTCGCCTAAAACCACGCCCCCCTACCACATACCCCCACCGCCCGACTTAGGCCGGGAAGCCATCCGGCAAATGCTCAACTCACCCCCCCCCTCCTCCTCCTCCATCGGACGGGAGAGAAAGTCAGCCACCACCATCTGCGCTCCCGGCCTATGAACCACCTTGAAATTAAAAGGCTGTAAAGCCAGATACCAACGAGTGATTCGGGCGTTGGTATCTTTCATGCGGTGAAGCCATTGGAGGGGAGCATGGTCCGAGCAGAGGGTGAATGGGCGACCCAGTAGATAATAACGGAGGGATCCGACCACTCATCTAATGGCCAGACACTCCTTCTCGACCGTGCTGTACTTAGCTTCTCGTTGTGACTATTTCCTGCTAATGTACAGCACTGGTCGGTCGACCCCCTCCACCTGCTGAGTCAAAACGGCCCCCAGCCCCCTGTTCGATGCGTCAGTCTGCAAATTAAAGGGGAGAGAGAAGTTAGGGGTGAACAAGAGCGGTTTCCCACAAAGAGCTTCCTTCACCCTCTCAAACGCCTGCCGACACAATTCCGTCCACTGGACCGGGTCTGAGGCACCTTTCCGAGTCAAGTCGGTTAGGGGACTGGTCAGCTCAGGAAAAGCCGGAATAAACCTTCTGTAGTAGCCGGCCAGTCCCAAAAACCTCCTCACATCTTTTTTGGTCTTGGGTCGTGGACAGGTCGCAATCGCTGCGGTTTTGTCCACAAGAGGCCGCACCTGTGCACTTCCCAAGTGGTACCCCAAATACCGTACCTCTGCTCTGCCAATCGCACACTTCTTTGGGTTAGCCGTGAGTCCCGCCTGTCTCAGGGACTCCAGTACCGCCCCCACATGCCGCACATGCTGAGCCCAGTTGTTACTGTGGATGATGATGTCATCCAGATAGGCTGCAGCGAAAGCCGCATGTGGACGCAGCACCCTGTCCATGAGACATTGAAATGTGGCAGGGGCTCCGAATAACCCAAACGGAAGTGTCCGGAATTGGTACAACCCGTCCGGAGCGGAGAAAGCCGTTTTTTCCTTGGACTCTGGAGACAAGGGAATCTGCCAGTAGCCCTTGGTCAAATCCAGTGTCGAAAAAAAACGAGCTGTGCCCAGCCGTTCCAAGAGGTCGTCGACCCGAGGCATTGGATAGGCATCGAATCGTGACACTCCATTTACCTTGCGATAGTCTACACAGAAGCGAACAGATCCATCAGGCTTACTCACTAGCACGATGGGGCTATTCCACGCACTGTTAGACTCCTCTATTACCCCCAATTCCAACATTGCCTTTATTTCTGCCTGAACCACTTTATTTTTATGTTCAGGCAGTCTGTAGGGGTGCGAACGCACCGTCACCCCCGGGGTTGTCTCAATGTGGTGGTTTATGAGATTGGTGCAGCCTGGTATCCCAGAGGAGGGATAATCGGATAGCAGTCCATTGATGAATTGGCCATTGAGCGTGTGGAATATAGGCGTAGCCTACTTACAATTTAAATTATGCTTCGTGCAATTTTTTTTATTCACACAGTGATAAATAGCCGTTTGTTGTGGATGTGTTCATGGGACACTGTACGTTAAACACAAACACCTGTAATTGAAAAACAATATCCCTATTTCACATGTCATTTTCACATCTGTCAAATTGTATGGGAGAAAATCATTGCAAATAATTGTGATAAATTCACAGTGCAATATAGCGTCAAATAAAACAATAGCTTTTACCATTTTGCATGCAAAAACAAGCTCAGAGATAAACATACGATAGGCTACAGAATAATCCGTTAGCCTTCATGGCCACTAACAGGTGATACAGTTTTCTTTTATTTTTTTTGACAGGTGATACAGCTGTGCAACACGTCATTCGTAATTGACGTTGCTTCAGCTGACGCTTGAATGAGCAAGGATGTTCCATTTGCCTAATTCATGTTGCCTCGGATGCTGCGTCCTCGTATGTGATCCTTGGATCTTTTCCTTATGCCCTCCACTGGGTGGAGCTAATGAACGAGGAAAGGACTAAGGAAAGGATGCAAAAAGTAAAAATAAGGAACTGGAATGCAGCCCAGGCGTAGAAATGTCTGGTTCGGGTTCTTGCTGGAGCAGCTGGCTAACGTTAGTAACGTTACCTAGGCAATCACGGTAGCTAGCCAACTTATATGGCTAGCCAGCAAGGACGACTTTAAGGAAGTCGAATAACTGTTAAATTAAAAGAGCTTGTTAGCTTGCTAGGTAAATGTTAAAACGACTTGACGTGAGCTATCGTTAGCTTGCTAGCTAGCACGGGTAGTATGGCGATGGCGTACGGGAGGGGGTGGAAAAGCTAAATTAATGTCTAAATTGATAAGCTTATACAGGTCTAGAGCAATTGATACTTAACCCACAGTTTGGCTGCTTGCTCCAAGACGCTGGGCCTGTAGTGTAGCTGCAACATCGCCTGCTGTCTCTCAGCTCACGAAACAGTATTTTTTTTTGTAGTACACACATCATAGCTCGCTCCAAAATTAATATGTGATGACAAACATGTTGAAGATGAGCGAGTATTTATTATGTTACAAACTGCATCCACAAAACAACAGCTTGTTCACAGTATGCTACTAAGGGATGTTCTCCATCGACTTCCACTAAAAAATACAGCATGTCTCCCTGTCCCAAGCATAGACTGTATAAAGGTCCTAAGCGTTTTAGACCCGCCCCTCCAAGTGAGGGCAGTGAGAACCCTATAGAACCTATCTATGCTAGTGACCCCAGGACTCAACCTGTCCCTCTGATTAGTCCTGAACAAATCTAAATACCCTGTCCAAACGGGGTTAATAAATGCTTGTGTGAACAAGCCCCGGGCTAACTACAGTGCAGTGTGAAAAGGCCTATTGAGAAAAATCCATGAAGTTGGCAATAATTAGAGATGGGAGTATCTGCAGGCCAGAGGCTGGGGCGTGTCGAAAGAAAGGGTTGTGTCGAAAGCAAAGAGGGCAGGCCAAAAGCAATTTTCTATTGGTCGATAATTCTGTTAGTTAAAAACAGTCCAATCAAAAGTATCCTCCAAAGAAGTAGGTGTATCCAAAGCCTTCAGGAAGTGCGGTAGCCACACAAGCATGTCTGAAAACAAAAGTTGTGATATTTAGCCTACGTAAAGTGTTACATATATAATTTGAAAATGACGTTTTGAAATTATCGTCAGGAAATTGTATTTTATCGCCCACTTTAGCAAAGTCAAAACTGTATTAAAAGGACTTAACGTTAATGCAAAGCCCATAGAGAGAGAAATCCTTGCCAACTCCAATGACTTCAATGTAACGGAAAAAAAGTGCAATGCCATTCTTTGAGCATCAGGGGGCAGCGCTGAGGCACTGCTAAACAGAGTAGAATCTGAAAAAATACATGGAGGTGAATGCAGCTAAATGCTATAAAATTATCATCACAGTCGATTTCAAATATTTTTGCGGAACTGGATTATTACTGGCAATGTTACACGGTCTAATGCTTATAATTAATACATAATTATAATTCGACATGGAATCGATGGTTGTGTTATGATCTCACTTTCAAAACATTCCCACTAGCATTGATGCTACGCAATGTTGATGAGTTCGCCGGTTCATTGGATATTCATTACTGGCGGCACCTCAGTAAACGGTAGCCTCGTAGCCAGTACCTCTCGCTTGCTCAGTAAAACCATATATTCTCTAGAAGCTTCTAGAAGATTCTTGTTAAAATGAGATTGTCTATAAGATATAAGGTGATGTACCACCGGTACTAGCTAGTACTTTGTTCGTCCACTTTGTTTTTTCCCCAAACGGTTCAAGATTTAATTAATCTAAGTGCGTAGAAAAGCAGATTTTCTTATCAGCTGTCTGCAAACTTTCTCCAAATTACAATAAAAAAATTATATTCTCCTCTGTTTAGCCCAGTTTTAGTGCTCATAGTCGCCCCTGGAGGTGAAACATGATATTCATGCAGTTAGAATATCTCTATACAATACAATCTCTGGTTAACGTTAGTTGATTAATAGCCTATAAGCTAACAAGTACTGGTAGGCTACATCAGCGTGAGGAAATTGGAACAGGCTACTTAATTTAACTTAGATGAGTAAAGGTTGTTCTTGTTAATTAAACGTTACTCTGTCATGTTTCGTGGGTTATTTTTTCCTTTTCCGCTGTGGTTCTCGTCCTTTCCCTCCGGTTGAGAATCTATTCCAGGGGTTCCATTCCGGGGTTTTGCTTCACCTTGCCTATTATTCTTTTCACCTGTGCTACGGCCTGCGGGGTATTTAAGCTCTTCACTTCCGCTTCCCCGGTGCTTCTTTGTCATTCCGTATTACATTGAGCCAGGTATAGCCAGGTACAAGCGACCTTGTGATATTAAACTTTTTATGTTCACGAGGGACTTGCTTCTTAGCTTATTAGTCAGGTATAGGATTATTTTTCCTCCTGTTAGCTTCACTGTGGTATTTTTTCCATGCTGTTCTCATTGAGACAGTTTTTCTTTGGTGGTTTCACTTTTGTTTCACCTTCTACCGGCCGTCTTAGAGTTACGTACCATAGGTGTTCTTTTCTTTTCTAGTTTCCCGTGTTAGCTCTAGTATTGAGCTTGGGAGACGTAGTTTCGTGCTCTCACTCGTGTTTTCGAGTTTGCCCTATTTTCCTGGGTTGATTATTGTTGTGAATTCTTCGTGTTAAGGGACCTTTTACTTCGAAATTAATACCTCTATGCACAGAATTTCTAATTTGAACTTGCGGTTTGTTTCCGTTTCTTCATACTGATCATCCTCTGTTCATAGTGTAGCTACCGGTGCATGAGTCACTGACTATGTAAGTTACCATACTACCACTATAAGTTTGTGCAGATAATCACAATAACATGATTCACTCTGTATTTCATAACGTTACATGGTTTAGGCGATGTTGCGTGTGTTCTTTGTATCGCTGTAACGTCGGCAAAAAATTGCACTAATAATTGGCCTGTTCGGAATAGCCACGTGAGGTACTAAGCTAACTAACTAAATAGCTTGCTTGTATCACTGTGAACGCACAGATGACATGATTCCAGTTTGTTTTATTATACCAATGTGGTTACTACAACAGTTAATTTAGTCTTCATTTAGAGAGGATACAGATTTAATTTACAGTCCTTAAATGCTCTAGTTAATGTTAGTTATCATAATGCACAAATATTAATGTATTTATTTCTTTGTGTTCTATTTCAGATACCTATGCTAATTACAGTACTAATTAGCGAATTACTGTGTACATGTAACAGTATGCACCACAACGCTGTAACATTGTAACTCCTGTCCTGCTGTCACCAAGATAAAAAGCTTAAATCTAACTAATGACTTTGTGCTCTCTGACCGGAGCCCTGCACTGGTCAGTTGTCTGAAACCCAGATTCAGGGGTGAAATCCCCAACAATTATTATTTGGCTGTTTAGCTATTAGGATTTATTCCTTTTTTCTTTCTACTTATTAGTAGTTTTTACTCCCTTAGTGGTCCTCACCTGTGTGGGTGACTTGTTCTGAACCCCCTTACCTTCATTTGATTCACCGCTACTAAACCCATCGCACTCTCGTTATTTTTCTTAATACAGACACATAACATTTCGAAGTCAAGCTCAGTTCCCATTGACTGAAGACCTCTGTATTGGTGGTTGCCCTTTTTTGTTCTAAAGTGTATAGGTACCAGCCTTGCCAGAAGCACAAATTGATGACACACCTGGGGTCACATGTATACACAGTGCTGAGCAGAAAAATGCCCTCAGAAAGCCGCGTAAGGGAGTTTCCACACAGAAATTAAGATGTATAAAATAACACGTGCTGTGAGAATCTGCGTACCTCTGCACACGCTGGACACCATATGTACGCAATGTTTGGCGTCAGTGTGATATGGTGACATAGTGACCGAAAGGCAGGGGTAGAAAAAGCTAAACTTTTTTAAAGCAGATTTACGACTTTCACCCTGAGCATTCTTTTACGCATTCTTTTACTCAGAGTTTTATACATGTGGCCCCAGGAGTCACACATATCTCTTTTCCACTGGTCAAGTGTACCGTACTGGACCCGTACTGGGCCACATTAAATTGCAGCGGTACAGTACAGAATCAGTACCCTTTCATTTTCCACTTAAAAGGTTAGTAGCTGTAGTCTCCTTTGTGTAAGAGAGCAACACTGGGATGTATCTATAGCATCAATGTTACTACCACGGTCACTAGTGAGCGTCACTAACATCAACAACAAACATGACAGACCCGGAGTTAGTATCTTTTTTTCCTGTTGTGTCTTAGCTTATATCTTTCTGTTGAATGTTTTGCAGTGTAACAAGTTAGTGAGCTAGCGGGGATTTTAAAATTCCGGTTAAATTCCGTTGTGTGTGTGCGCGCGTCACTGGCGTAATGACGACACCCATCGGATCGCTTTTGAAAGTGGACCAGTACCACATATGTTAGGGCACCTAACCAGCACGTCTTAGGCGTACCGTGACCATACCGAACTCTCCTCAAAAGGTAATTGAAAAACGTACCGCACCGTAACAGTACGGGTCCAGTATGGTACTCTTGACCAGTGAAAAAGAGATAACAGGCAGCGGTCTGTGCAGCATGGAAGTAAGTTCCGGTGTCGTGAAAAATAAGTTCCCGTTCAGAAATAAGTTCCCTCGTCAATATGACGTCACAATTTAAAGGGAATGTCTGTTTGTTCAGCGATAGTTGGAGTGTCAGCTGTAGCTGAAGTCATTGCTTGGCGCTATTCTAGCAATTTATGTAGTTCAGTTGTGTGATATCCAAGAATAAATATAAATATTGAAACTAATGTTTCACAACATTTAGTTTATACAAATAGTAGTTAGTTAAATTGTTAATGCACGATTTGGCGCGTTTCAAACTATTTAGCCTATGCCGCACCTAGCGTTACGTTAAGAAATATGAATATTGAAACTAATTTCATGCTCCAACGTGGAAATAAGCAAGATGATTGGTTGTCACGTAAAAAAAACATGGACCAACGTTTAATACGCAACACGATACAATTGAATAACTAATTAGAAAGTGAATATGTTGATCGGTAGTTAGCTTGCAGATATGGGGCTTCGCTAACTTACAAATCACAGTGAGATGAGGTTAACGTTAACTGGCTAACCTGCTCCAAATGTTAAGCGAGTTTGGCTTCGAAAACCTTCACTAAACTTAGTAATAGCTGACCCACTGAAAATATAGAGCTGAAGTGGGATAATGAGATACCTTTGAACAGAGGCGAGCGAGCTAGTCAGCTAATTAACAGGTTGAAAACAGTTGTTTAACTTCTGCAATAGGGACGCTCCTTAGGTGAATAGTGATTAAATTAAATTCATCCTTACTAGCCCAGAGTTAGTACTCTTCTAAAAACAATAATGCTGATCTGCAGAATGTACACTATCAAAGTAAGACCCCTCAGTCTAATAGAAAAATGAAAGTAAAAATGACACAATGAAAATATTACCTGAAATACAACAATGTAATGTGTTCAGAGTCTCAGTCTAAAAGACAAAAATATATATATATTTTGAAGTTAAAATCTTTCACATTTATGTGGTTAATTGAAGATCATCAAAATGTATACATGTAAAAGGAAAACTAATTACATTGTTTATGTTACTGCTACTTAAACCTTCTGAAGTGATTTTAATTTAAAACAGTGTAGAAACTGGTGGACAGTTCACAAAAAGAAAATTACATGGTTACATTTTATTGTGATTTTGTTTTTAAAAATAAAACCTCAAGACTTGTGTTTAATTAAGAAATGTATTAAATTATTTAATTGCACAAATACATGAATTTATCAGGACATTAATCATAAAAGTAATTTTACTATGTGGACATACTAGGCAATTGCATTTCTGTGGAATTGAAAAATGTGAACACCTGTTTTGGCCTCACTGTCTACATATTATATGTCTGCATATTATACAGGTGCAGCTCAAAAAATTAGAATATCGTGAAAAAGTTCAATATTTTTTGTCACTCATGTCAGAAAGTGAAACTCATATATTATATAGATTCATTACACATAGAGTGAAATATTTCAAGCCTTTATTTCTTGTAATTTTGATGATTATGGCTTACAGCTAATGAAAACCCAAATTCAGTGTCTCAGAAAATTGTGAAAATGTTCAATATTGGAAAATCATGGTGTCACACTAATCAGCTAATTAACTCAAAACACCAGCAAAGGTTTCCTGAGCCTTTAAATGGTCTCTCAGTCTGGTTCAGTAGGCTACACAATCATGGGGAAGACTGCTGACTTGACAGATGTCCAGAAGACAGTCATTGACACCCTCCACAAGGAGGGTAAGCCACAAAAGGTCATTGCTAAAGAAGCTGGTTGTTCACAGAGTGCTGTATCCAAGCATATTCATAGAAAGTTGAGTGGAAGGAAAAAGTGTGGTAGGAAAAGGTGCACAAGCAACAAGGATAACCGCAGCCTTGAGAGGATTGTCAAGCAAAATCCATTCAAGAATTTGGGGGAGCTTCACAAGGAGTGGACTGAGGCTGGAGTCAGTGCATCAAGAGCCACCACGCACAGACGAATCCAGGACATGGGCTACAAATGTCGCATTCCTCGTGTCAAGCCACTCCTGAACCAGAGACAACGTCAGAAGCGTCTTACCTGGGCTAAGGAGAAAAAGAACTGGACTGTTGCTCAGTGATCCAAAGTCCTCTTTTCAGATGAAAGTAAATTTTGCATTTCATTTGGAAATCAAGGTCCCAGAGTCTGGAGGAAGAGTGGAGAGGCACAGAATCCACGTTGCTTGAAGTCCAGTGTGAAGTTTCCACAGTCAGTGATGATTTGGGATGCCATGTCATCTGCTGGTGTTGGTCCACTGTGTTTTCTGAAGTCCACAGTCAACGTAGCCATCTACCAGGAAATTTTAGAGCACTTCATGCTTCCTTCTGCTGACAAGCTTTATGGAGATGCTGATTTCATTTTCCAGCAGGACTTGGCACCTGCCCACACTACCAAAAGTACCAAAAGCTGGTTCAATGACCATGGTATTACTGTGCTTGATTGGCCAGCAAACTCGCCTGACCTGAACCCCATAGAGAATCTATGGGGTATTGTCAAGAGGAAGATGAGAGACACCAGACCCAACAATGCAGACGACCTGAAGGCCGCTATCAAAGCAACCTGGGCTTCCATTACACCTCAGCAGTGCCACAGGCTGATCGCCTCCATGCCACGCCGCATTGATGCAGTAATTCATGCAAAAGGAGCCCCAACCAAGTATTGAGTGCATAGAAATGAACATACTTTTCAGAAGGCTGACATTTCTGTTTAAAATATCCTTTTTTATTGATTTTATGTAATATTCTAATTTTCTGAGACACTGAATTTGGGTTTTCATTAGCTGTAAGCCATAATCATCAAAATTACAAGAAATAAAGGCTTGAAATATTTCACTCTATGTGTAATGAATCTATATAATATATGAGTTTCACTTTCTGACACGAGTGACAAAATATATTGAACTTTTTCACTATATTCTAATTTTTTGAGCTGCACCTGTATACTCTAAGGGAAAAACTGGAAAATGATTCCCTGACCCCAGAGAGGTGGCTGTGAACTCCTGGAAAACGGGCAGATACACTCATGCAGATTAACAAAAGTCAGTCTGCAATATTGATTGGTAAATTCTTCAAATTTAGATGAATGGCCAATTTAAGTGTACGGATTAGAAGTTTTGCTGCAGCGAACATCGGACGGACCAACAGTTGAGCTGGAGGTGGACTTGCAAAAAAAGTAAGCCTTGGCGTAAAAAAGATGGAACAAGCAATGTTAATACTGAACATAAAGCTAAAATTGCATCATTTGAAATATATCACTCAAGGTGTGAAATGCCACAACTGGAACAACAACCGGTGGCTCTCAGGACTAAAAAAAGGATTTATGAACTACAACAAGTAAGTGAACAAAACTTATAAGTATAACAGTATAACACAGGTAATAAAGAGTGCATCAGGTTTGACCAAGTCCTGCCCCATGACAGCTGACTGAGTTTTTACTTTACAATGGAAAAATAAATAACTTTATACATAAGGGACTTGCCACATGTTTCCACTGGGTCATTCCATGTAATTTCACACGCCATGACACCCAACATCTTAGATTGTTCTGAAATGTTTCCTGTAGTTAGGAACAAATAAAAAGTACATTCATATAACATTATTTTGTAGAAATATAATTTAATCTGTGAGAAATCAAGCTTATTGACTGCACCCAAATCAATAACATGCCACTGATGAAACAGAACTGATGTTATCTACCATTTTGTTGTGGTGGAAGTGGGGTGGGGTTGGGGGGGGGTCCGTGGGTGGATTGGATTCCTTGCGTCTTAATCGTTATCAGAAAGCAGTTTGGTACAAAATAGGATGTTGGATACTTTATTTACAGAATATTATGTGAACTGTACCAAAATAAAATGTTCAATTTGGGAGCCTCAATTAGCTTGATTTCTCGCAGATCAAATAATTTTTCTACAAAATAATGTTACATGAATGTTTATCTCAGAAACAGGACATTGAGAACGGGGAAAATGTCTTATTTTAGAGACCATGTTTTATTCTCTGGTTTGTTCTTTCTGCTTGCCAGTACACATAATACACATGCATTAATAAACATACATTTTGGGTCAATTTCAGCGTACCTTCAAGTTGGAGACGAGTACAGGATTTTCTCAAGATTTTCCATATTACCTAGATGTAGATCAAGACCAAAGTGTATTATTCTCCAAATTTGTTGTATAGTCCCACGATAATCCTGATTGCAGCGTGCTTTAAATGCCACCTATAGGATACAAAAATTGTACTTCATAAGCCTGCTGCTGACCAGGTTTTACAGGAGACTAAGAAAAATAATCAAAGTTCACAAATCTTTACAGCCGACTTCATCCACATCTTTCAGCACGCATCTGCTACTGTCAAATGTATTCATATAAAACAAGTTTTTTAAATTATATATATTTTTTATTAGCCTATAGGCCTATACCATACAAAACAATCCACTGTTTTTGTAGGCTGTGTCTTGTTTCGATCGCTGGCTCAGGCTTTCTGTGAACTATGTTACCTTTGCTCTGCACATACCCTAAGTGTAGGCTAAGGCTATCTAAAAGAAAACAATAATTAATAGACATCGTGATGGAAATGGAAAAGGTAGCACATTTTCAGGCATAGCTTGCCATGAATAGCCGGCTGGTTTTGACAATAACTGTATGCAAACCCCGTAACATTAGGCTAGTTACCACACCGGATTAACAAAAGCAGGGGAACATATCTAAACTGTTAACTAAGTTAACTTAACATTGGGCTGGCTATGGCTCATCATAACTTTTAGACAACCTCGTTTCCTTTTTAATTCTTATCATTTCTATAATCCCCCAACACAGAGAACTAGGAAATATCGCTATCGAGCCTGGTATCTGCCTGATGACAGAAATCACAGACAACCTCTGAAATTGAACCATAAATTCAGCGTTTTGAACGGTCCCCTGTAACGCCCCTTTCTTTGAGGCCCCGCCTTGACGGGCAGCTTTGACAGTTCAGTTCAGAGTTTCGGCAGAGTTTTTGCGTGATCACGCGGAAATTATAATGTAAACGGATGCAATGCCATTGCATTTGAATTATGTCACTCTTGTGCCGCAAAGCGTGAAAACAATATGTCAAACGGCGAATTAAATTATAATTTTCTTATTGTCATGGCTCATGCGATTGCAATAAGAAACTGCTAATGCAAATTTGGTTTTTAATTTAAATTTAAATTATGGCAAGGTTGTGTCGTAGAGGGTGAGAAAAAATAAATGTTAAATGGATTTGCATTAACATTTTCAAATTGTGAGAAAGTGCATACATTAACTTGAAAATGAAAACGCAAAATGGCCTTTTGCATTTTCATTTGAATTATGTCATGGTTTTTGCGCATATCGAATGTAAATGAAATGCAATCGCCGATTTGCATTTTCATTAGAATTTTGGCACGGATATGCTTCCATAAATGTGAGGCCATCAGTTCAGATGCTGAAGCTGAAAAGGTCCTGGATCCTCCAACAGGAGAATGATCCTATACATACAAGCAAATCTACTACAGAATGACTCAGAAAGAAAAAATGGAGGGTTATGGAATGGCTAAGTCATTATTGTTATTGTTGTTGATTATTTTTATTATTTATCACAGGCTAATATAACTATGACTCTTATGCTTATGCATGTTACGTTTCTGTCATGTTTATGCCACGTTTCATGTATAGTTTGTCACAGTTTATTTTCTGTTCATGTCATGTTTGTGTTCTGTTTATGTTACGATGCAGTTCATTGTTACACATTTCCGTGTTTTTCCGCAGCCTTGCGTTCATGCTGTTTCTTTCTCTTGCTGTCGCTCACGCTTCCCTTATTGTTTCATTCTCCCGTGTCTATTTACAAATCTACTAACATTAGATCAGGATTGGGTAATACTAACTCTCTAACCATGTATTCCTGTTTACCTTACGTTTCTCGTGCATGTCATTTACTAATTTACTAACGCTAGGTCAGGATAGCTTTATTACTAACGAGTACTAATTATCTTGTTACCTTGTCAGCCCTCCACACCTGATTTCCCTTCGCATGCTGCTCTCAAGCTAAGTGTCTGCACCTGTCTACACCTGCATATAAGATCAGTGTTCATGTCATGTCTTTGCAAAATTGTTGCCTGTTAGTTTATCTACTGTCATTTTTGAGCATTTATCCATTGTCTGACTACTGTTATAGATCCAAGCCTGTTTACTGACCATCATTACTGCCAGCCTATCATTTTTACTGCCTGTTTTTGACCACGAGTTTGTACCTCTGCCCCACGGATAGGACTTCGGTCTGACTTCTGCAATGCCCCACGACCAACGAACTCTGCTTTACCCCTGAATTGTACTTCTGCTCCGCTGACAGCTACTCTGGTTACTGAACTTGTGCATGGATACCGATTTCGAGACTGCCTTCTCCCTCTGTACTGTATTTTTGGTTATTGGCTGGATTTATTGGTTTTTGGACTTTGCTTGTGTGACTACAATTTTTGGATTTCCCCATAATAAAGCCCTTGCTGGCATTTATTATTACGTCTGTGTTCTGAGTCGTGCATTACGGGTCCAACCCGCACACACCCGTCTCAATGCATATACATCATTTTTAAATAAAGTAAAAATTTAAAAAAGTATAGGTAATCTGGGTAGAATGGCAGATTCATTCAGTTAATAGCTAGATTGTTTTAGTTGTAAATAGCCCAGATATTAGCATATTGACCTTTATGAACAATAGAATAAAGGTTGTGACAACGAATAGAGAAAGCTTAGCTACCTTAAAGCGAACCAGATATTCACATAATGTTAGCTTCCCATTTCACACGAGCGTTTTGGAAATGTGTTCAAATTTGTAACTGTTGTCAATAATGTGTTATTGAATAAGAAGGGTAATTGGAGTACCATAATTGCATTATTCCTTTATAAATACGTTCATGAAAACAGTCAGGACTTGGTAGTGTCCTCAGACTTTTGGTCCCCACTGTATATCATACATAACAAAGAGAATTAACTGTGGATAAATCTGAGGTAGGCTCCGTACTTACCTTACACTGCGCAGCTAACCCTCTTCAAACTTGAAACTTGTGAGCGTTGTCCCACTTATTACCATGAGCGACGGTGACTGTACAAACCATTCATATTTAAAAATGGAAATTAACCAATTAACGTTAGCTTGCTTGAACATCAGCTAAAGACCACACGTTTCACTCTTTTTTCACGTTAACGTTAACTTAACTACCGAGTGATGTATTCGGTTTAACTAGCTCAGCAGGCTAGCTCATTAAGTTGGCTAATGGTCGTAAGGTTGATACCGATGTATTAATTAACAATTTAGCTAACCTACGTGCGTTTGCGTGCAAACTGGGTGTGCTAATTCGTTACCTGTGGTATAATTTAAAACAGCTAGCTACCGACTTCTGATTATATGTAATTACTTGAATCTAATAATTATATAACTAACATGCGCCACTTGAAACACGTGCTTGTATGCAGAATAAGCATGATGTCTGCCGATACAAAATGTTCCTTAAGTACATAACAAATGGTGACGTTGTACACAATAAATTACAATGTAGTTTGAAGGGGGGGAACTTATTTTTCATGACACCGGGACATTGTCAGCACATCAGTGTTCAGAAGAAAGGCTCACTTGGCTGGCTGGACAGTAAGTTCTATCCTTTACATAGAAATAGGTTTATTTACCTTGTAAATCACTCTGTTACTTTATGACGTTGAGCTTATTTATTTATTACGCACGTATAATTTGTTTTATTCCATGTTCACGGTATTAAACTATGGTTAGTATAGTACTTAAATGTACATTAATTGAGAAGTTGTCTTAAATCAGACATTTATGTACTTTTAAATGTGATTTCAGGCTGTGTCAACGGGGAATGTTATTCAGAATAATTCAGAAATAAATACCGCACTCAGAACTCAGGTCTCAGAACATTTTAAATGTGGCACACCCTATAAAGAGTGTATAAATGAAGTGTTCTATGCTTTTTATTCAACTATGGACTTTCAGGGCTTGTGTTCCAATTACTGTTTTTATGAAAGTGGCTGTCATTTCTGAGTTGCTTATTACCCTCCCAGTGCGGGAAGAGGTTTAAGGTTTGTTTTACCTTTTTTTTGTACAATTTTATGTTCAAATTTATATTTTCATTAAAATGCACAAGTGAATCTTTCTTGTGTTTTTTTTCTCCTCAACATTGATGCTGAAATAAGAGCAGTGATTGCCTGATTACTATACTTGATTTGTACCCGTTAGGCTGCATCTTGTTTTTAATGTGTAAGCTTACTGACACCCTGATGTTTCATAGAAATAAAAAATATTGCAATATTATTTTATTGACACAGCTTAATTCCATTTACTCCTCATGCCACATGATCCACTTGTTGAACATGGCAACCACACACAGGGTATGTTGGAATACTAGGAAAGGATAGAAGGAGGTGGACAGATAGAGAGAAGGGGTCAATCACAGTCATTGTATCTTGATGCCAAAATGATAAGATCTGTAAGGTACGCCCCTATCTACGAAACAGCCCTTGGGCCCTGGAACAAGTAACCTGTTGGTGACATAATGACAGTGTCATTATGGCTAGTGGACTTACACAACACATGTAGGCACTTTCTGTAACTACACTAGGGTGCTGAGATATGTAAATACAAATGAATATGGTCAAAATGCTAGATCAAGAATGAAACAAAGGTTATTAAATCTTGAAATTAATGAAGTACATATTTAAAAGGATTAAGTCATGACTCATGAGGACCCATCCCATGTAGGCCTATACTTTTTAGTTGTAATTCATACAACTAGTAGATGACATGTAGTAGACACAGGTGCGAGGCTGCGAGCAATATGTGCAGCCTTCAATGCACACTTTATTTTGAGCATCCTATTATTTTATTAATACTTAGGTTTCAAACCTCAATTTGATTTTATCACTGTCATCAAACCAAAAAAAATCCTAATAAATGTAACATGAAAGTCAAGCCCGTAAACATCATAAAATGGCTCTACCTTGTAAGAAAGCATCCATGTTTGCAATTTAATGCTGAATTTACCAAAATGTTTGTAATCTGTTAACTTTTATAGACTGCTGGAGTAATGTACTATACTGGTAATATGAATGAGATTATTAAAAAGTCCGATTATATTGGTCATGGTCTATATGGGACCTTAAATATGTCGGGATATCAATGGGTTCTAAAAGCAATCGCGAAAGAATACGCTGTACAATTACTGAAAAGATAACTAGGTTGATTGGTATGCAATCATTATTTGACGCTATGTCGAGGCTTTACTGAAACTGTAACGATAATTCATCCCAAATAATGTAAAACATTGCAAATTGAGATGGAAAGTTCAGTCAATCAATCGTTATTAATGTTATTTTCCGTTAAAACGCGAACAGGAGGATTCAGTTATGAAACAACAATAAACATTTTATTATCAAACATTGTCATAACACTCACATCAGAAAATATTAATCTAACAACGAACAAAAGCTATTGGTAACTGAAGGTAGCATTCGTTTGGTATAAATATAGCGGTTCTCTGCGCTTGCTGCTGTTCTGAGAAATTAAAAATGAAGCAGAAAATAAAGCAGCCAAAAAGACATAAACACGGGCGATGCGTAATGTGTGACGGAATTGTGAATAATGCGCATGTGTGTAATTTACGGAATTCTCGACCAATAGAAACATGCTTTCGACACCCCCCTTTTTGTCGACACGCCCCTTCACCGATCTGCAGATACTAGTACTTGGAGAGGCAGGTTCCTGTGAAAGTGGCTTGATAGCTGTAGGGGATCTGTTGCTAATTCAGGTAGTTGGTGGCTGAAAACTTGGATCAGGCATCCTCAGGAATATCGCACCAGCTATAGGCTACTATATATAGTCTAATGAATTGCTATCGTTGGGTGTTATTGCTGAGAAAGAACGGTGCGCCGGGGACGTGGTTCGGGCGGGAATAGTGGACAGTGAAGCTGCGATGAGTCTGAACGAGCATTCGTTGCAGGCTCTCTCCTGGAGGCAGCTGTACTTAAGCCGAGCGAAGCTAAAGGCTTCCAGTCGGACGTCAGCTCTTCTCTCGGGTTTCGCAATGGTAGGTCTGGTGCGCTTGGACTAAATTAGCTCGCCGCATTTATTTATATAATCTAAGTTGCACTCTTTTCTTTGATTAGGAGGGGACAGTGCTCCAGTCGAAAAGTTTATAGTCGGAGGTTAAATTTATTGTGTAGGCTAGCTGTTCCGGGAATCCAGTGTTTAAACCATGGCGTTTAAACACAGATAACGTTAATGGTCGGTGGCCAGTCTTTTAGTTTTGACGTTAGGCTATGTTAAAAGTGGCAAGTTGTTTTCCTTAGTTGCTAACTTAATCTTCCGAAAACCACAATGCCTTCTACTTGTCTTTGACCTGTCAACCGACTGTTGTTTTAACAGTAGGTTAACGTTAGCTTAAAATTAGGCCATGGCCACACTGTGTTAAAAGATAAATATTTAGGCTACTTTCAAAATCTAACATTAAAAATGTAACTTATGTATAGGGCTGTTGTTTGGTTCTGCCCTAGTAACAGCAAATTAAATGTATGTAGCTAGCTACGCTACCCTTATATTTTATGGAATTTCATATTGCGGTATTGTGTCATGAGCTCCACAAACCTTCAGGAACTCGGAATTTAAATCAACACTGTTATTAGGCCTATATTATGATTTTTGCTATCGCTTGCTAAGTAGCTAAGCTATAGATGTTTCTGCCTTTGCTTTTTAAAATGTTGCATCCGTATCGGCTACAACATTAAATGAAAGTGTAAAGTGAATACTGTTTACAATGTGTGTCTCTTTCAGTAGCCTAAATCAGAGCTCCGTATCACACAGCGAGTTTCATCGAACCGTCCTTCTAAGCGTAGCCGAATGTCGGTGTTCAGCGGGTCTGATTTAGCAACCTTGTAGCCGCTACTGGCACATCTTCCGACTCTATCACAGCGAACTGAGAAATCATTTTTTAGTGTTTTAATTCGCCTATATACAGGTGCAGCTCAAACAATTAGAATATCGTGAAAAAGTTCAATATTTTTTGTCACTCATTTCAGAAAGTGAAACTCATATATTATATAGATTCATTACACATAGAGTGAAATATTTCAAGCCTTTATTTCTTGTAATTTTGATGATTATGGCTTACAGCTAATGAAACCCAAAATTCAGTGTCTCAGAAAATTAGAATATTTAGCTTTAACATATTTTTAAAGTATCATATTTAATATTTGGTCGCATATCCTTTGCATGCTGTTACTTCCTGAAGTCTGTGACCAATCAACATCAAAAGACTCTCGATATCTTATTTTCAGGTACTGTTACAAGCGATACAATAACCTCTCTGCATTTGAACTGATCTCTATGGGAATTGGGGGGTGAGACTAGATTCAGCTGTAAATTACACTGGTACAGTATGGAACACATGTCTGGCTAAATGGCTGTAAGTCATCAAGGGTCTGAGCTATCGAACGAGCCCCAAACCATCACTCTGTTGCCAGATATGGAGTAGATGTGGATGGATCACTGCAAGGGTTATTTCTCCTGACTCATTTTCCTATAGAACTCTATGGGGGAAAAAGTCAGGAGAAACAACCCTTAAAGGGATCCATCCACATCTACTCCATATCTGGCCGCAGAGTGATGGTTTGGGGCTCGTTTGATACCTTAGACCCTTGCTGACGTACAGCCATTTCGCCAGTCATGTGTTCCATACTGTACCAGGGTAATTTACAGCTGAATCTAGTCTTACCCCCCAATTCTCATAGAGATCAGTTCAAATGCAGAGAGGTTATAGTGTCGCTTGTAACAGTACCTGAAAATAAGATATTGAGAGTCTTTTGATGTTGATTGGTCATAGACTTCAGGAAGTAACAGCATGCAAAGGATATGCGACCAAATGTTAAATATGATACTTTAAAAATATGTTAAAGCAAAAATATTCTAATTTTCTGAGACACTGAATTTTGGGTTTCATTAGCTGTAAGCCATAATCATCAAAATTACAAGAAATAAAGGCTTGAAATATTTCATTCTATGTGTAATGAATATATAATATATGAGTTTCACTTTCTGAAATGAGTTACAAAAAATATTGAACTTTTTCACAATATTCAAATTTATTGAGCTGCACCTGTATATTTGTGATTTTGGGGGAAATCGCACCTCTTCTGTGCATTTGCGCGTGAACATTGCACTGCAGAGCGGCGATGATGCATTTCGCAATTTATGCGCCTGTGGTCGGGGGTTCGAATTTTTAATGTTTTTACTGGGTGAGGTAGGCTACTTGACCTATTTACGTATAGGCATACAACAAGACGTGGACTAGTTGCTTTCCTTAAAGATGGTTTCATTCTCATGTAGGGAGATGTCAGCTATATTGGGCCACTTTTTGGTAAATCCTAATTAACACTTAAAATTGTATTCCACAGCATCCAATTGAGTTACTTTTTATGAAAAAAACTTTTAATGAAATTCTATGTTCAAATTATGTAACAAAAAATAAATGTTGAAGTCCTACAGCTGTTTAAGTGTCAGATGTCCCCCTCTAAGAGAACCGAACAATGATCAGGTAAAATGGGCCACTTAATCCGGTTAAATGGGCCAGTGAAACTAGACAGCAAAACAGTTTTTCTAAGCACAGCAGTGAATTTTCTTTATTTCATTTTGGCACAACAACTTAATTGTAGAACAAACTAGAAATGAATTGCATTTAAAACTGTGTGGGTCTGTGTGTACGTATGTCTGTTGGTATGGGTGTGTGTGTGTGCGCATATTTGTCTGTTGGTATCAGTGTGTTTGCGTGTGTGTGCACATGTATGTTGGTATGTGTGTATGGGACTGAGTTGCTGTGTGGGTGCATGCATGTGTGAACATTTGAACATGTTTGGAAAAAACGAAACACATTAACATTTCATCTAGCTAGGTTATGTCCTGGGTGGTGACCCGTTTGCTGATGCTCCTCTCCCGTTTTGGAATGGGTATATTAGGTCAGAAAAAGTGACTAGTCTTGTGCAGACCTCTAGAAAACTGAGGGAAACAAAAAAAAAGCAAATCAATATTGGAGTGACTTTTCATAAAAGGACCTTGAGCAATGATAATGTTGCATAATAAAGATCTAGTACCTACCCCAAATATTGAGGGTCTTTTATCATCCTCCTGATGGTTGGGGGTGTCTTGCTCAGGAGTAAAGACAATGAATAAAGACTTTTCTATATCCTCCTGATATGTGCCAATCGCCACCTCTTCGAAGACTATATCCTCACTGAAGGTGATGATTGGTGCATCCTCTTCTCTGGGCAGTTCAATTGCTGTGGGTAGCAGGGCTCTCTCTGTAGTGATGCTTGGCGCATACACATCATTAGGAATGATATCCCTGTTAAAAGGAAACATGCCTGTGCCCCTGAATCCAGCCTGTGCATTTTCGACTCTTGCAGCCTTCTGCCATGCCTAGCAAAACCGAGAGAAGAACTCTGCTTTAGGGAGCTTCTGTCCTGCCATCCTCCTTTTCAACTTCCTCCCCTCCTCATGCCAGTGGTGCTTCAAGCTTTTAAAAAGTGCTTTGTCTGCAGGCTGCAGGGCATGTGTGGTGTGAGATGGATCGGACATCATATGCACATTTCTGCTTTTCATTAGCTCAATTGCAAATTGTAGACGTGGCTATTGTAGCCATCCAACCGGAGGACTGGGGTCATCCCTTAGCAGCTGCTCAGTAAACATCTGACCCCACTCCAGAAAAAGGTTGCTGTTAATCCAGCCATTGTCATATACCCGAACAGCAACGTTTTCTGGGCATCCATAAAGCCACTCTCGTCTCAGTTGCTTCCCTTTGAAGATGACCATTGAGCAACTATATGTTCCCACTGCGTTGAAGGTTGCGAGGACTAGTGGTCTCTCCCTTCTCCCCAGCAGTTACCTCCACACAGGGCTTACCCACTTCCCCAACCACATGCTTGGAGGAAAACTGGTCTTGCAGGCCAGACTTCATCGCAGTTCCAAAGATGTAATGGGATATCTTTGATGTTCAGTTTCTCCAGCAGATCTTCAAACTGTTGGAACCACTTTCCCACCACCTCAGGGTTTAGCTGCCCTTGCTACGGAAAGAGCCTCTGGTTTCTTGACTTTTAGGTCTGAGTTTCTTTTCATACAATTACGAAACCAGTAATATCCAGCCATGCCTTTTGTTTTTGAGAAGCCTTTGAGGTTGTTTGCTTTTGTCAAAAGCAAAAAGTCAAAAGCAATGCACTGCAAATTCTTTTTGGTAAAAGGGAAACCCCTTTTGGAAAGGAGCTTGATAAGAGTGGCCAGTTCTTTCTCAGATTCCTTTGGCAGGTATTGTTTTCTGCCAGATGCATAGCCAGCAACTTTGCCAGTAATACGCCATAAAGTGGCCCTAATACATGCCCCCCCATGTGCACGCGAGTGTGTGTGTGTGCAGTGTGCATTTGTGTGCACATATAACTGCACATAACTGATTGAGAGGGGGGGGGGGGGCATGTATTAGGTTTAAATAATGAAATACTTAGGTGGGCATGGTACGTTTGGACAATATGACATTTATGGCTTGCTAACTTACTATTTGAGGTCAAATGAATATTTAAAATAGTTTTTAAGAACAGGAAACAACTGATAAGTCTTGTTTAAGACAAAATTTTAACTAAAAGGATGGCCCATTTTAGCTGAGAAAAATAACTAGCCCATTAAGGTAAAATGGGCCAGTGGCTAAAAGTTTTTTAAGTTTTAAATGTTGAAAATGTTTAAGTAAGTTTTTTTCACAAAAACCCAAGTATTTTTTCAAATATCAACATTATACTTGAAAGAGCCCATGAAAACACTCGTTTGATTGAAAATTTGATTTCCAGGCCTCTTACCATGTGCTTTCCTTGATGGTATTTCCTGTAAAGCTATGCCCCGCCTACCTGTGCAACCTCAGACCAATCAAAAACATCATTACATGTCAAGTTGTGTTGGCAAGATCATTTTCAGCAACTGGCTGTTAAAATGTAAAGTGCACAGAGGCTTCAACCTTATCTGGACCATTTTGCCTGATGATTTTAGCTGACTCCACCCATGTTCATTAAGATGATGCATTAACCACTACACTTTTCTAAAAAGTTTTGGGAATTGTGTTACTATCGTTTAAACTCGTCTCAGTTGGTGCGACTAACACACAAATGTTCACTGTGGTATGCACACATCCACGGGTGTAATTTACTGTCCGTTTACAGAACCCCAGTTGAAAAAAAGTCAGTGACACGCGTGTGTGCCATACCATGGGTCTGTCTACCTGTGGTACCCTCCAACAGTCTGATTTTTAAGTCATCTCTACAGCTTCATCTTGTGAATTCAGTTATTTTGTAAACTACATAGGCCTACTTCAAAGTTTGCTGCAGCGCATTCCACAGAATTTCACAGTCAGTTGATGATTGTGTACGGTTTGCTCAGAGTTTAGGGGTAAATTCAGTCTGTAGCTGTAGGGGTTTCGTCCACAACACGGAACAGGGAATCCTGCAGTTGCCTGTGGTATGAATGCTGCCATCATGGCAACAACTCTCACTGATTCAGTCATCCTTGGCAGTCTTCAGTAGCTGAGTGGAGGATAATTTACTGGGGTACACTGAGCAGGGTCAAGTGCAGGGCAGTGACTGAATATGATCCCTGTCCCCTATCCACTCAGACCCCTGTCTACTATGTGCCCTGTCCCCTCACTTTTCAAGCAGTGTGTGAAAGAAATCCCACAACACTCTTTCCAAACGGGTGAGGAAGTAGTTTGTAATATATATTTTTTTGTTTTATTGAGAATATCAATCAGTTTACATATGACAATGATTACAAAGTGTAGATTATGAATGAAGATTAACTTTAAATTTAAAAATTTAAATTTTTAAATTAACTCCAAGTTGTTGTTTTTACTTCCGGTTTACTTCCCAAAAATCGGATGAGTGCACAGTTCTGTGGATGATTGTGCTCCTGAATCTCCTCAACAAAGCCCCGGAAATAAGGGTTTCATCCTGGGATTTTAAGTGCCCCCATTTGTGAGAAAAAGTCGCCCACTCAAAAACCTTTTGACGAAGTTGACTCAAATACGCACCCTCAACGGGGTGAAGGGATTATATTCGGTTACGGCCCAGGTCTGTAAAGTGTGGTGTATATTAGGGTTGGGCAATCATCTATATTTTCAGATCGTCATCATCAGAGATTGCAGATACCCGATCCGATCGTGGGGGGGGAAATATATTATCATAAAATAATATATTTATTGTTATTATTATTATTACTATCCACCTATTGTGTTAGGCTACTTCACAATCAAGCTATGATTGAGCCTACTTTAGGCCTGCATTGTAGCCTATGCATGTGAATGACTGTATTCCCGACAATTTGCTGTTGGCTGAACACGTCGCAGGTCAATGCAACGAAGAAGGCTGAATATATGATACATTTAGCGTACATAAATTATCACGTAGCCTACTATTTGAAATAGATGATCTATTTTACAAATGTTGGCCTACACCCCATACAATTGTCAACGTTGTCAGGGGTGTAGGCTAGTGCTATAACAGCGCACCAGAGCGCTGCTCCAGGACTTATTTTTAATTATCAAAAAATGGCTCTTTTTAAAATGATAAACACATTGTCAATGCGGCAAATAAAATTAATCCATCCCCTTTTTGTACGTTTCAGTTAGGGAATATCAATGTAGCATCCTGTGTTGCACTTGTTTTAATAATGTACATAAAGCTTATCCTCCAACTTAAATTATTGTGAACTGTTTATGGGAGTATCAATGATGGGGTCTAAAACGAGATGACGTCTATTGCCATTTTAGCCACTTTAAACAATAACCAGTGGTTAGTGCTATTTTAAAAAAAAAATAGTCTACGATATGAGACTGTAGCTGCGCTGTAGGTGCCCGGCAGCAGAAACATTTGGATTTCAAAACTGAATACAAAGTAGCTATCGCTTCAGCGCTCAAGCAACACAGAATGCTTCGGGACTACAGTCATTCACACGCACAGTGTTGCCATGTTCGCTGTTTTACAGCTAAATTGGGCTACTTTCAAAATGCAGCCACGGGTAAAAATGATGTCGCAAAGCACACACTTATTTTAAAAAGTAAAAATATGATGATTTCTATTTAAATACGTTTGTTTCGGTAAAACATATACTTTGGGAAAGTTTTGAGTCGCCATTTGGCTGGAAAGTCTTGAAAGATCTGGCAATCCTGCACACGCATACAATGAAGAAGGGCGAATGGACGCTAATGCACTGAAGGGAGAACAGCTTATTTTCGACCAATTACAATTTTATTTATAGGAATTTTAAAATGTTAAAAACATAGGAAATTACTCGTGGATTAGAATTTTTAAACAATTCATTAAAAATAATTTTTAAAGGGCTGTTTGCACTCATTTTTAAACGGGCCAAAAATCGCCTTCATGTTGGCAAAGGCATCGGCAATCGATGATCATCTCGTCGATCGTCGTTACACAATGTCATCGTAGATCGACACAACCCTAGGGTGCGTCCCAATATTCTTCACTTCCCACCTCCTTTCTTCCACTCCCCCTCTACCACGCCTCTCCTACCTGGAAGTATGCAAAACTGCCTGAAAGTTTTGAGTACAAGTATTTGCATGTACAGTATATAATGTACCTGACATTGTGGTTTGCATCGAGACATTAATTAATATGTAACCATTTATACGTAATTAAGATGTAATCAGCAACATTATATTAAAACACAAAGATCCTTTTCCGGGGCATGGAGGATAGGAGGTGGTAGTGGAGGAAAGGAAGGTGCATTTTTCAAGTATTGGGCCGCACCCCGAGTGTATATATGATTTTGCTTCTGTAAAGTTTGTGGCCCTGATGCAAATGCGGTGTTTCTGACTTAAAGTGCATGGATCTCAAGGGTGTAATACGACATTCTGGGCCGACTTGACAAGTGCGTTTACTTGAAGCCCGGGCCGGCTAGGGCTACCCAATTCTACCAAGTATGCAAGGGGGCTCATGCGGACTTTTATGCAGACTTCTAGACTGTGCTTGGATGCAGACTTCACCAGACTTTGCCAGTGGGATTGCCCAAAATTCATAGCAATAAGGATGTGACAATATGTAAGACGTGGCTCCGCTGTAAAGGCTTTAGCCTACCTCTGAATAGTGTGGCTCAGCTGTAAAGCCTTTGACCCTGCCATAAAGCATTTAGCCCTGCTGAAATGGTGGTTCTGCAATAAACCAAGTGCCTCTGCCATTAAGTGTTTGGCCCTGCTGGAAAGCATGTGCTCTGTGTTGTTTTGCAGGTGGCAATGGTGGAGGTCCAGCTGGAGAGGAACCATGAGTATCCCCCAGGGTTGCTGATAGCATTCAGTGCCTGCACGACAGTGCTAGTGGCCGTGCACCTGTTCGCTCTGATGGTGAGCACCTGCATCCTGCCCAACATCGAGGCCGTCAGCAATGTGCACAACCTCAACTCTGTGCGCGAGTCTCCCCACGAGCGCATGCACCATCACATCGAACTGGCCTGGGCCTTCTCCACAGTCATTGGCACCCTGCTCTTCTTGGCCGAGGTCGTGCTGCTCTGCTGGGTCAAGTTCCTGCCAATCAAGCGGCCATCTGAGCAGAAGAACGGCACCATGTCCGAAGGCGTGGCTGCCGCCATCACCTCCACCTCCATCATGGTGCCATTTGGCCTGGTCTTCATTGTCTTTGCCGTGCACTTCTACCGCTCACTTGTCAGCCACAAGACCGACCGCCAGTTTCAGGAGCTGGAGGAGCTGTCTAACCTGACCAGGCTGCAGAATGAATTGGACCAACGAGGAGAAGCCCCCACCCTGTCTTCCTCTGCCCAATTCCCCTAACGAAGCCTAAGCCTATCTTCCGCTGCCAGTTTCCTCTCACAAATTTCTCAAACCTCCCACTCTGTCTCTCTCTCTGCCAATTTCCCCTCACAAAGCCCCCGCCCTGTCTCCCTCAGCCCATTTCCCTTCATGAAGCTCCCACTCTGTCTTCCTCCGCCCCCTCACAAAGCCCCTTATAATGGCCTCAAATGTAAATTCTACCTGTAGCCACGGTTATTAAGACTTGACTACTTGGTGAATTAATCTGCAGTGCATGTATAGACTGTTATGTTTGATAAGTTAAAATTTCTAAAATAATTTTTCTGCTGCTTTCTAGAGAGATTTTAACTATGTAATGTTTTAATGATATTACAGGCTTGTCAGTGGAAGTGGCATACATTGAATGAAGGATTTTCAAACATGAGCTTTAGCTATAAAGAAAATGAAACTTTAGAAAGTGATGTGTCAAGTTTTTAACAAGAGAAAAAAAATCAAAAATCTTAAAATTCAGCTTCAGTTTTGTGGATGTTGGTTTTTTGGTTTTAGTCTAACACACAGGTGTTAAACTCCAGTCCTGGTGGGTCGCAGTGTCTGCTGCTTTCCAGTGTGTTCTCAGTACCAGTGGTTTGATTGGCTAAAGTATCCACACACCTTGTTCTCAAGGCCTTAATTTGCAGTGGAGTGAAAGGAAACCAAAAAAAAATTGTATTTGATGAATTATGTCCCAGAAACCTACCTTAATGATGTTTGTGCCAAATTACATGATTTTACATGAGCTTGAGATTGGAGCGTGCAGTTTAGGGGCAGAGCTACTATTTGAGGTTAATAACTCACTGAAATGTAAGTAATTGTGTCTGGAGCAAAACCTTTTGATTGTTCCAAACAATTTTGTTATCAGTGATTACCCACTCATTGTAGGTCCACACAAAATGGTATTTATCAAACCTCACTCTGTTGTCAGTAATCTGAGAAAGACACCTCTCAAGAGAGGCTGAACAATGGTGCACTGCTGATTGGATAGTTTGGTGAGCATAATCAGATTGGTTAGAATCCTTGTAGGATGAATTTGTTCGTTTTTCTGCCTTTCATTTTGATACCTGAATGTTTCTGAATGTTCCAGTGGTCGAATGTAATCAGCTTTCTTTGGTAAATTATTGATTTTTGTTTTGCCAAATGTACATTTATGAACTGTTTAAAATGTATTTTATGGTCAGACAAATGGCAATGGTGTGTAGTTGTACCTTTTGTACAGTTCCTTGGTGTTCATTTGAATGTGTGTGTGCACCTATTTTATCATCTTGAAGATTGTGCCTGCTAGTTCTCACTTGGAAAATGAACAGCACACCTATTGGTCATGTCTATTTAAATATTTGTAAAAAATCATAAAATACATGCTTTGAATTCATTCTGGAAAATAAATGGTAATTTTTCTTTTAGATTTTGGTACTTCAGTTAAGTGCCAGGATGAGTCCAGACCTTTTCAGACACGCATAACCATGGGGACGGAAAGTATTCGGGCAGTGACACAATGTTCGTTGTTTTGGCTCTCTACTCCAGAACATTGGATTTGAAATGGAACAGTGACTATGAGGTTAAAGTGCAGACCTTCAGCTTTAATTTGAGGGTTTTTACATCCATATTGGGTGAACCGTGTAGCAATTGTAGGCCTTTTTACACACAGCCCCCCCCCCCCCCATTGACAAATTAACAAACTAAAATAAAGTCATCATATTTAATATTTGGTTGCATATCCTTTGCATGCCATTACTTCCTGATGTCTCTTGATATCTTATTTCCTGGTGCTCTTATAAGTGATACTATAACCTCTGCATTTGAATGGATCTCGATGGGAATTGGAGGGGGGGGGGGGGTGCTAGATTAAGCTGTAAATTATGCTGGAACAGTATGGGTTACATGGTTGGCTAAATGGCTGTAAGTCATCAAGGGTCTGAGGTATGAAACGAGCCTCAAACCTTCACTCTGCTGCCAGATATGCAGTAGATATGGATGGATGACTTTAACCCCTTTGCGCAGATGCCTTGTGACCAGGATGCCGGCGCCAAGATTTTGGTCAACTGAGACATTTTGTTGCTCCTGCAGCCAAACTATGAATGGAAACCTCACACCATGTTTTATCTTTGTGTCCACAATTCGTGACAACTCTGCAGAATACAGAGTTTCTAAGTGTCACTTTTCCCGTAGCAAGTCCATTTAACAAGCAACCCCCCACCCAGTCTATACCTATCCATGCGTGACTTAGTGGACAATAGGATCTATGTGTGAGTTCATAAATGTATTTCTTCATCTAAAATTATAATTCCATCATAGCAACAAGATAAACCCAACAATAGCTTGATCGTATGCCAAAAAAGCCCTGCTCACTCAAATGCTAAATAAACGTGAAATTATTGTGTCATATACCACATCATTCTACTATAAATATCCGCTACTAAATGTGAAATAAATATACAACCCTTGTTGTATATTTATAGTAAAACCCTTGATCCATGCAAAGTTAGATATGTATATTAATATGGCACTTTTAAATGTAAGATCACTCACAAATAAGAGTTTTTTAATCAATCATTTTATCTCTGAAAAGAATTTGCATTTTATGTTTCTTGTGGAAATCTGGCTTAAGAGTGATGGCACTTGTCAAGACTTGTCCTCCTAACTATAAATTCTTTCAATCAGTAATACAGGACAAAAGAGGGTGGAACAGCTGCTATCTTCTCCAATCAGTTTAGCTGTACTGAGATTGAATTAAGGTAAATTTCTATCTTTTGAGTACCTGGTCATTTCGCTCAAAGCTAAATCAGATGTGCTTATTTTAACTCTATACAGACCACCTAAGCAATCCTCAATATTTTTATCGGAATTCTCTGAGCTTATGTCAAATATTCTTACCAGTTATGACTGAATAATCCTCATTGGAGATATGAATATTAATAATAGTACTGACTCGAAGGCCATGGAATTTATGAATCTCTTAGACAGCCTAGGATTAACACAACATGTTACTGAAGCTACTCATCAACTGGGTAATATACTTGACTTGGTAATATCACAAGGAATAAGTATCAATAATGTTTCACTGTTTCTGATCATTACTGTGTGTTTTTTGATGCTCTGTTAAATACATCTAGTAACAAAAGAGAAGTTACAATTCAAAAACAGCAGAACGAACATTTTCCAAACTTGCGAACTCCTTTGATCCATGTAATGCACACTGTTCGATAAATGAAATGGTCGACACCTTAAATAGCAACTTAAGTAATGCATTTGACAGCGTTGCGCCAGTTAAGACTAAAAAGAGGTCAACTGATAAAATATCGCCATGGATAAATGGCACTATCTGTGAGCTTAAGAGACTATGTAGGAGAACTGAATGGACATGGAGAAAGATTTAACTAGAGATCCACCGTAGCATTTTGAAGGAGCACATTTCTATTTATAACAAAGCTATATGCACTGCGAGGAGAACTATTGATACTTTTGACCGATTCAAAGATACTATTGACTGATTATTAAATCCTGCACCAGCTTCTGACATTCTTAGTCTGGCTTCTGCCTCAAAATGTGAAGAATTTGCTAAATATTTTAATAACAAAATAACAACTATTAGTGCTAGTATTGTCAGAAACACTAGTAACCCTTGTGATCTGCCCTGCAACAAGCCAGAAATGATGAGAAACCTTAGTAACATCTCTGATACAAAACTGTGAGATTGTAAGACCTTCAACTTGCTGTCTTCAGCCTGTTCCTACTAATTAAATATATAGTGTCTCCACATCTGTTCTAAAAATAATTAACACATCCCTTGAGACTGAAATTTTCCCCAACGCATTTAAAACTGTTGTTGTGAAACCGCTATTGAATAAACCAAATTTAGACCATAGTGTGCTAAGTAATTACAGGCCTAGATCCAACTTACCCTTTATGAGCACGATACTTGAAAAGGAAGTTTTTAATCAGCTAAACAACTATTTAAATGAAAACAGTATTTTAGAGAAGTTCCAGTCAGGTTTTAAATCTAATCACAGTACAGAGACTGCTCTAACTAAAATAGTTAATGACTGACTCAGTGTCGCTGCAAACAAGGTCTCAGTGCTTATTCTCTTAGATCTGAGTGCTGCATTTGACACACTTGACCACAGTATTCTAATCAATTGGTTAGAAACCTGGGTCGGTCTCTCTGAATGTGCTCTTAACTAGTTCCGAACATACATTACAAAGAGACAATTTTATATTAGTCTTGGAGACCAGCAGGGGCCCTATCTTACACCCGGCGCTAAGTGGCGCTAACCCAAACGCAAGTGGTTCACTATAACGCCTTGCGTTCACATCGTTTAAATACCAAGTATTCTTGCGTGTTGGTCTCAAGATGAGGAGTGGCCAAGATTATTTTTGGAGTTTTGCTATCTTGAGGCAGTAGAAAGCGCTTGCGCTAAAACCACCACAAACCTGGTCTAAAGTCATGTCGCAGTTGTTTACATGTTATTTTAACGGCGCATATACAGTCAAGCCGGAAAGTCGGCACACCCCTTTCACCTTCTCCACGTTTTATTACGTTACAGACTTATACTACAATAGATTGAGTTAATTTTTTGCCTCAAACATCTACACACAATAGCCAATAATGACAAAGTGAAAACAGGTTTTTAGAAAATATGCTATTTTATTTTACTGACAAAAATAGCTTATTTAGGGGTTACATATCTGAACACACCCTTAGCCTAATACTTAGTTGCTGCACCTTTGGCAACGATTACAGCTTCAAGGTGTCTTGGGAAAGAAGCTGCGAGCTTGGCACACTTGTTTTTGGACATTTTTGCCCATTCCTCTTGGCATATCCTTGCAAGCTCCGTCAGGTTGAATGGGGAGCGTCGGTACACAGCCATTTTCAGCTCTTTCCACAGATGTTCAATTGGATTCAGGTCTGGGCTCTGGCTGGGCCACTCAAGGACATGCACAGACTTTCTCCGAAGCCACTCCTATGTTCTCTTGGCTGTGTGCTTCGGGTCGTTGTCATGTTGGAAGGTAAACCTTCACCCCAGTCTGAGGTCCAGAGCGCTCTGGAGCAGGTTTTCTTCAAGGATCTCAGTGTACCTAGCTGCATTCATCTTTTCCTCTATCAGGACTAGTCGCCCCGTTCCCACTGCTGAAAAACATCCCCACATCATGATGCTGCCACCGCCATGTTTCACTGTAGGGATGGTATTAGCCAGGTGATGAGCGGTGCCTGGTTTCCTCCAGACGTGACGCTTGGTATTCAGGCCAAAAAGTTCAATTTTGGTTTCATCAGACCAGATAATCTTGATTCTCATGGTTTGAGAGTCCTCTAGGTGCCTTTTGGCAAACACCAAGCAGGCTGTGATGTGCCTTTTACTAAGGAGGGGCTTCCATCTGGCCACTCTACCATAAAGGCCTGATTGGTGGAGTGCTGCCTGGATGGTTGATCTTCTGAAAGGTTCTCCCATCTCCACAAGGATACGCTGGAGCTCTGTCAGAGTGACCCTCTGGTTCCTGCTCACCTCCTTGGCCAAGGCCCGTCTTCCTCGATTGCTCAGTTTGGCCGGGCGGCCAGGACTACGAAGATTCTTAGTGGTTCCAAACTTTTTCCATTTACGGATGATAGTGGCCACTGTGCTCTTTGGGACCTGTAAAGCTGCAGAGATTTTTTCCATACCCTTCTCCAGATCTATGCCTTGATACAATCCTGTTTCTGAGGTCTGCAGATAATTCCTTTGATCCCATGGCTTGGAGTTTGCTCTGACATGCACTGTCAACCGTGGGACCTTATATAGGCAGGTGTTGGCAATCCCCAATCATGTCCAATCAATTGAATTTATCACAGGTGCCAATTAAGTTGTAGAAACATCTCAAGCAGTATCAGTGGAAACAAAATGCACCTCAGCTCACTTTTGGGTGTCATATCCAAGGGGGTGCACACTTGTGTACATATGATATTTTACATTTTGATTTTTAATAAATTAGCACAAATGTCTAAAAACCTGTTAGCCTGTAAGTACTGTTAGCAATTAAATGTATTGCTTTTCGTGGTCAAGGAGGTAGATCAAGGATACTCTTCAATTCAATTCGAATGGTTAAATCACTTTGTCTTTATTGTGTCAGCTCGAAGTCTTTACAGAAGAATACAATGGGTTAATACATCTGTGGTCCTCTGGAAGCACGCTGGAAGCGCGCTCTCGCTCGCACGCTCTCTCGTGCACGCTCTCGCTCGTGGACCCCCCATCTCTGCTACTGTGGTGCTTATATACTGTAAAGTAAAAAGGGGTATGTCTTCTACCTTCCATTTTCATACATCACTGGGCGTATAATTCAAACCAATCAAACGTTTAGAATTACACGTGTTCAGTTCATGTCTAGTATTTTTCCATTATGATAGAAACTCATCTATGAGTTTTGGCGTTTCCTGTTTTGCATAAACTGGCTCTGCTTTTGTGGCAAATCCTTTATCTGAAGAATGTTGTGGCCCTCCCTCTCAGAACTCTCAGAACACAGGCCCAAGGTCACCCATTCGAAACTTAACTACCACAGACAAGTTTATACACTCTATTACAACATACTTTTTATAGAATTAAATGTTAAATTCCCACAATTCCCTCCTTTGATCCCTCCTTGGGATCAACACTATACAGCGGTATTTCAAGCTTGTATGGGTGATATCTTCACTCCATACCTGAAGCAGGTACACATTGCAAACCCAGTTTTCTTAATTTTATTTACTCTAACTATCAGGGTTATAATACTGGCACAGCGGTAAGCAATGATGTCAGAGCTCTTACTTAATCACCAGGAAAACCTCATAGGCAAAACCACAGAACTCTAGACTGAGTCTGCTGCTGATGAGGACATGTCTCTGTCCGATATCCATCTTAAGCGATACTCCTTCATTTTTAATACATTTTACTTTTTACCCTTCTATCAATAGGAAAGAAAATCCTAGCATTTTGGCAACAGTGCATTGGCAGCTTTTTCTAAACATTTTATCACAATATAGTTACCTCGACTAACATACGATACTTTTACCGCAAAATTATGTTGGCTTCTTCTTCTTTGGTCCAAGCAGCCTCAACGTCGGACCAATGGACAGAGGAGAGGTTACTAGCACATCACTCAGCCACGGTCTTTCTTTGGCAGATTATGTAATGCATCTATGTGTGTGTATTCTCTCTATCTGCCATTGATGAGGGAGCACATAGCTCCTGGTTGTGTAATTCTTTCTGTGTGTGTGTGTATATTCAGTGTTAGTGTTACTTTAATATACACCCAATCCCCTGTTGGAAAATAATCTTGCACATTCTGGTTAAGTGTTACACATAGCTCGCCAGTTCCCTCTTGAACTGTTCAAGCGGGGTCCATTGTACGGACCTCATACAAACGGCATGGGCCCTCCTATGGCCGATTGTGCCCTATTAGGGAAAAACTGATACTTTCCAAATTATTATACATCACCACTTCCCCACAATCATACACTTCCCCCTTTGCACAATGGTCCTGCCCATGCGCATCCTTAATCACACTTTGCTCTGTGTGTGTTATCTGTTTATTAGTTGCTCGAGGTTGTGTGCTTCTGTCTTCTTGGGCCCAATATCTGTAGAGAAACCTGACAATTTCAGTTAGTCACACAGTACTTTGTCATCTCATCTCCAATCCCCTGTAATTCTTCACAGCAGTGATAATTCGTCCCTGGAATTATCATTGGAGTTCCTGTCATAAATTCAAAAAAGGGGAGAAATTAGCAATATTAGTGGGGCCTAGTTCAGCTCTCATTGTCAGTAGAGCTGCTTGAGAGCCGCCACCCAGTCCCTGCTGGAAACAAAGAAGAACTCCTTATTAGTCTTTTTCCCTTCACTTAGGGTACATTTTCACATACGGGGCAGTGTAGGATTTATTTGTCTGTTCAGTTTATTTATTTATTTATCTTTGTTTTGGTTGTGCACCTAAACTGACAACCCTTTAGGAGAGATCACATTGCCGGGTTTCACTTTGATGGTTTTTAGACAAAATCAAACAATTAAACACAAAACAAAACCACACAACTTAGGATGTAAATGAAACTAAATATTTATCTGCACCCGAACAAAAAACACAAACATTGGGAAGGTGGCCTTGCCCTCCACTTCCCCCAGCTTAAACTGTTTTCTCCTACTTTTTCTTTGATCAGATCCTCATAACCAATCTTACGTAGCACATCTGCTTCTATACATAATAGAGATAAGGCATTCAGCCTGCCTTATTGCATAGTTGTTCTGAGGGGATTTCCTAAACAAAACGCTCGTAAAACTAGTGTTTAACAAATAAACTGAAATAAATTTAACGATGTTCTATCAAAAAAGGCTGGAATAAACAAAACTAAATAGTACTGAAAATGAATTTATTCGTAAACTAAATAAATTAAAAATATCTCCAAGAATAGTATTAACCGTATTCAAGATATATAAAACGTACTTACATTTTAATCGATTAAACAGCCAGAGCTGAGTGTGCTATTGGACTAGTCATTACGCAACTCAAAGCAAGAATAAGGTAATGAATGCACATGCAATTAACACCAGTGACAGTTGGCAACTCTAGTATAGCCACATATTGGTTATATTTGTGTAGCCTATATAAAACATGGTTATAGCATGGCCTCCTTAAAATAGCCTACATTTATTGTGCTATTTCGATACAAAAGAAAACAAAAATGTGCTTTATTTAATCAATATCATTATTTGAAATGGTTTAATAACGGGCAGACTTTCATTAACTAGGGGTAGTCTGTGGTCAGTACAGTTCGCTACAGTTCCTGACCGCTGATGCGCACTCAAGCATATGAACGAATCATTGAGTGATGATCCGGTACACTCAATTCACTTTAAAGATTCGTTCAAAAAGATTTGTTCGTTCACGTACTGCACATCACTAAGACACGCTCGCGCATGCCCACTACACTGGTTAAAGAATGAGTTCCTGGTCGTTCCTGACAGTGTTGTTGTTATACAATATATACATATACTCGGTTAAATCACACTAAAACACTGTCTCACTTTCTATGTCTTGGCTGCTGGAAACTACAACTAAAGTTCCCTCATGGGAAAATAAGTTATTCTATCCTGTTCTATTCCATTCTCTTCTCTGGCCACCAAACAAGTCCCCTTTCCCTGAAAGACTGAAAAGTTAAATTCAAAGCGGGCAACGCAGACCCTCTCTCTGCATGAAATCAAATCGCACATGCAGAAAATGGCACTCAAAACGAATTGTAACATTTTGCTTAAACACTAATATCTACTTTCACTTCTGAGGCACTAACCACATTCCAGGCAGCAAGGAAACATCGAATCAACCTCGCCAGCATGTCATTGGCAACAGTATCGGTCAGCAACCAACTTTCCATGATTGAGCACCCACCGGTCACTGATGAATCAGTGTAATAATAACACTGAAGTCATACTGATGAATAACATTAATTTTTACTTTGATAAATCAAATTCAGATGCGCTTTCTTTTTTGTAAACCCGTTAGAATTATTAATTTGCTATTTGTGCAGTCGCTGCTGTAGTTATATTCTTCTTAATGCAGCAAAAACCATCCAATCATAAGCGAATAATGTCTCAATACTCCTCCATTCCTTTATCTACAGAATGTGCCCTTTGCACCATTCTGTCCACTGCACAGGACTCTCTGCTCCAGCCTCACATGCATGAGCCTTCAATCTCCTTTCACCAGACCCCCCCTTTATGACTAACAGGTTTTGTCTGATTGTGTCAAAACCTTCCAGTAAACATGTGATCATACATTTTGGATAATAAACACCTCTATTTAATAGCTTTAATCATTGAGTAATGCATAGATTTATTTTTCTCTAACAATCATCCCTCCTTTTATCACCTTTAGTGATAAATATACATTAAAAACATAAAAATATTCAAAATGAACTTAACCGCAAATGTTTGTGGTTAATGCCAACGTTTATCAATTTGTTATTTTTTCTTACCTAAGAATCCCGATATCTCACGATGGAAAATGTAATAAAGCCCCTTGTAATCGAAATCGGTGCTCGGCCCGACCTCCCTGCTCGAAAGAAATTACCATCACGTTATCATGGCAACTCACACCGTGACCCTCATTGTGAAACAACCCCGTATTAGAGTTCAGCTGTTATGACAAATTATAGATTATTCATTATTTATATATATAATTATATATCATACTTGTAGGACCAACTATATGAAAATGTAGTGTTAATATGAATATGTTTTTCTGTGGTAGGATGAATTGCACAAAAGGCCCATATGTGCACAACAGCAGCACAAGGCCTCAGACCCAAGGGCAGACAACCACGCACAAAATGAGCTCATTATTTGTATCGAAGTGTGCTCAATGAACAATGGTCCCACGCCAGGCACCCAACATGAGCTCATCTCGACACCCGTAAATCAAGGACATATACACACACCCACATGCAGGGAAATTGAAACAGCCACACCGCAAACACACTCCTCAAAATTTCCCATGGCAAGGCCCAGTTATCTAAAAAAAAAAGGAGGCGATGGACCCATTCATTCACACACACACACACACACACACACCCAGGCAATTAAATGTTCCTAGCTCGTCTGAAGTGATAAGCATGAATCACTCCCTACACATTCCTTGTCTGGAAGATCATCCAGCACGCTAACCTTGAAAATGTATGTGTGTGTGCAGTCCGAGGAACTGACAGAGTTTATTAAATCCAAATAAAACATTTATCTTCTATCTTTAAAAACTATGTATTGGACTACTATTGTCAAACCGTGACTAGGATGTTTCTGATATGATTAAATCATAGCATTTCATCAAAACTACCATATAAATAAGGGTCATTTGTAATGCTTAATTAGGACAGGCAGAGACCTCTGCAGACCATGGAAACACCAAAAAAAATGGGGGGGGGGTCGCAATAACACACAAGATGTCAGCTGAACTTCATGGTGCGCTATTATGTTTTGCTTCTGTCATTAACGGACTCGTTTTTACGTCTTGCGGGTGAGCATGAAATTTGACGGACTCAGACTGGACTGTGTGATTGAGTGTTTTGTATGTTTTAGCCGATCAGCCTGGGTATGTATATTTGTGCTAAACCTTTTATAATAAATTACGTTATACCAGACTCTAGAATGTTGTGTCTATTTTGGAAGAAAGTTTGAATTATGTGTAGTGCAATGGTCCTGACCCCTCCCGACAGGGCGGTGATAGGATTGTTCGATTTATTATACTTCACAGCTTTGCTAGCATGAAGCTATAACTGTATAACTATAACTATAACTGCGTGTATTATCTGCATTAACCAGAGGTTTAAAATCAGTACATTGGCCTGCATTACTTACTTATTTATTTATTTGGTAAATCAGACCTTTTTCTTCACGAGATTCAGGGTGCTCATGCCGAACCACAGTTCCCTTTATACAACATCATCTCAACAACCATTTTATTTTATTTATTTTACTTAAATTAAAGCCTGCTAATATATATGTAAGTTTCTGTATTGCCATACCCGTTCTGTATACAGAATCTTCTAGATTTACAGAATTTAAAAGTTAAAATCTTTACCACAAATTGTCTCTTGGTTATTGAATCGTCAATCTTGTCTGTTACAAAATGACGCTCGAGCTTGTACTCAATTTATTTCTTTCAAACACTTTGAAGGACAAAAAATACGGTTCGGTTATCATGCTGAGATCAATCTTAGTTTTTATTTATTTATAACCATAGGCTAAAACCTTCTCCACCGCGAATTCGCTGTAGCCAGTAGCCTATGCTATTTGAGCACAATAAACTGCAACAGACTGTCTCTGCCTTGTTTTGCCTGCAACTAAATCGAATCACTACCTGAAAATAGAGAACTGAGTAGCACATAACTCCAAGCCAGTCAAAGGACAAAATTACAAATTAGTGCGCTCAGAATTTTCCATGAAAATAAACTGCATATATGTATAATATCATATAATATATATGTAATGTAATAACAAATTAACTAATAACGCAAATTGAATTACACTTTCACTTCCTTCTATGTTGTCTTGCTTTCTGTTACAATCCTATGCAAGTTTCCCTCGCGTATAACTTCCACTTATCTATCTGTACTAACCATAAACTTAATCAACCGTAAACTCTGATTAAGATCTTCCACACTTCTCTGCACAACACTGTTTACACTTTCCCAGGCGGGTCTTCATTACGATGCATCTGATCATAAGTTTCACAAATCTTATAGTACACTGAGATTATAACACAAACTATTGCAAATATATCATACATTGTAGTATAGCTCTGGAGACACAGAAAATAATTGGGCACATAATTTAACTCTTTTTCTTAAGTTCTCTCCTACATGAGCTATTACGGTAATTCTGGTGGTCAGGTTACACACACTGCAAAACGAAAGCTACGGGATCTTTTAACAAAATAAACTTGCTTATTTCACTCAAGGTGTAAAGGGTTCAAAGCACTGCAAGTATTTTTAGTTTTCCTTTATAAATTCACCAATAATGTGCCTTCTACCCACTTAATAACTGCTCACTTCATCACAAAGGCTACAACTCAACAAGCCAAAAGTATTTGGACGCCTTCATGCGTGCACCGTTTACCTGTCTGTTCTTCCAGTCTCTCCGCTATCGGTTTTTGGCTGCCCACGACCAACAGGACACTATAATTTGTTCAATCAGAATCCCACTTTATCACAATATACCATGAGTTAGGCTTTCCATTCACTTTTAAAATCACATTCTTCTGGGTCAAACAATTTACAGGTTTTTTCTTCTAAACTACTCAGCTGATTTAACATAAACACAACACAGCTCACAACCCACACAGCGCTGTAATCTCATACTTGTGTCGACACACATGGCCATCACTCATACACAACCCACACCTTTTCTCAGACAAAAATGGTTTGTCTGGCTCGGGGAACCATCTCAATTTGTTCCACTCGGCTAAATATTTAGTCCATTTATCACGACGATTTTTCAATTCCTGGGCACATAATTTTGTGCTCAGATTGTCCCATAGTTTACGCAATATATCCGCGGTAGTCGTCATTTTTGCCTTATTCCGTAAACGTTATTTATTACTTAGATATTGACTCGTTTTAATTTCTACTTTTTACTTGATATGTTTGATTAGGACCCACAATTTAACAGTTCTAATTAAATTAACACAACCTTATTTCCCTTAATTATTCACCAAATATCAGTTATATTGCAGTCATTGGCTGTGATCAGCTGCATTCAGTTACTCATTTAATTTTCTCAATGCACGTCTGCATTATCAGAAAATATTTTCACTGAATCAGTATCACGAAGGCTTACAATGACACCCACAATTTTGTTTATCCCCTTTTATCATTTTAATACAGCAGATATACAACAGATAAAAACTCAAAAATAAAAAACTCAAAGACCTGTTTATGAATCAAAACTGTATTCCATGAATCAAGTCCTTTTGTATGTTTTCACTCGTGGCTTTAGCGCCATTCTAGCTCACCCGTTTAAATGTCGACTATTTGGTTCGACGGACCTTACATTGATATCACTAGATCAATGTACACCACAGTAATTCTAGCTCACCCGTTTAAATGTCGACTATTTGGTTCGACGGACCTTACATTGATATCACTAGATCAATGTACACCACAGTAATTCTAGCTCACCCGTTTAAATGTCGACTATTTGGTTCGACGGACCTTACATTGATATCACTAGATCAATGTACACCACAGTAATTTGCGTATTTACGTTTCCGAGGTGCATATGCGTCGCACTATGTAACTTGATAATGGCCCAGAATCCCAAGGCTGAATTCGTTTCCAAGGGACTACACCCTTAGAATCTCATTACATAGGTCCCACAAATAATGGACCCGCAAATTTTTAATTACACACAACCAAAGAATATTTTATTCTGTGTCTTCACTGCACTTTTTATCCTTATTCTTTGTCAAGTTGGGTCATGGAATACACCTTAATCCATTTCAATCGTCTGACACATTTTATGCAAATTAGTTCTTTTAACAAATTTTCAGATGGTTTGGTTATATCTCTCAGACATTCCTTATATTTCCTAGGCAGATTTTATGAAAAAGGTTCTGCTTACCTTGTCTTTTTAGGGGCCCCGGAATGTCCAAGAGATTAAACTGCCACCGTCTTTTCTTTTGCATTGATCCAAGATCATCTCCCTCCTCCACGACGAGGTCACCAATTTGTTAGCAATTAAATGTATTGCTTTTCGTGGTCAAGGAGGTAGATCAAGGATACTCTTCAATTCAATTCGAATGGTTAAATCACTTTGTCTTTATTGTGTCAGCTCGAAGTCTTTACAGAAGAATACAATGGGTTAATACATCTGTGGTCCTCTGGAAGCGCGCTGGAAGCGCGCTCTCGCTCGCACGCTCTCTCGTGCACGCTCTCGCTCGTGGACCCCCCATCTCTGCTACTGTGGTGCTTATATACTGTAAAGTAAAAAGGGGTATGTCTTCTACCTTCCATTTTCATACATCACTGGGCGTATAATTCAAACCAATCAAACGTTTAGAATTACACGTGTTCAGTTCATGTCTAGTATTTTTCCATTATGATAGAAACTCATCTATGAGTTTTGGCGTTTCCTGTTTTGCATAAACTGGCTCTGCTTTTGTGGCAAATCCTTTATCTGAAGAATGTTGTGGCCCTCCCTCTCAGAACTCTCAGAACACAGGCCCAAGGTCACCCATTCGAAACTTAACTACCACAGACAAGTTTATACACTCTATTACAACATACTTTTTATAGAATTAAATGTTAAATTCCCACAGTACATAGAATCGTTTTGACTGAAAAAAGTTCAAAACCTTGTCCAGTGAATATTGCATTCATTGCTTTTCAAATAGCCTAAGCTACAGTGGGTTTGCTGTGCATGTTTTTTTCCATAGCCTACGGTTAAACAACAGAGATAAATGTCACCATGTTAACTGAATTTGAACCTTAGTATTCTTCGTCCTTCATATTTTTTAAATTACAGTGACAAGGTTTCCATACTCTCAGCTTATTAAAACCCAGCTGATTTTACTTGTAATTCCATAACTGCACAAAACGAGAAGAGAACTAAGTGTCTAATTAGAAACGAAAACAAATTTGCAGCACTTTACACAATTAATTCACAATTAATTTGAATGCCATTCTCCGCATGTGCGCTGCATGTTCTCCGTTTCCCCTGCTGTAAATCGCACATTTCACGGTCTTAAAGTGGATTGTTTTAAAGCATTATGCTACGAGTAAAACAGTTTGGTCACATTTCCATAAGCAGGACATTATAAAACAAGGGGAAATTTGCGTGAACATATGGGTTGCCAACCTGACAGCTCTATTGTATTTAGTGTAATCATTAAGGCAAAATAACGGTATTTATGTTATTAATCAATATTACTATGCAGGTAGCCTAATGAACTTCGGATGAAGCTTGAACTTCGAGAACTCCATGAGAACAGCCTCATGGAATTGATGTTTGACACTTTCATTGCATAATCAAACGAAATTCGTTGAACAAGCAGGCTAATTTTACGGTGAGACTGAAGCCATCGATAGCTTATTCTATTTTAGATTCTGATTTAAGTTTTAAAACCCACATAAATAAGGTGACCAAAACAGCATTCTTCCACTTAAAAAATTGTGCTAAAGTAAGGCCGTTTTTAACTCAACATGATGCTGAGAAATTAATTCATGCTTTTATTTCAAGTAGACTGGACTACTGTAATGCACTTTTTACTGGTCTTCCAAAAAAGTAAATTGAGAAACTACAGCTAATTCAGAATTCTGCTGCTAGACTTTTAACAAAAACAAGAAAGAGAGAGCATATTACTCCTGTTTTAGTTGCACTGGCTTCGTGTATTTTTTAGAATTCATTTTAAAGTCCTTGTACTTGTATACAAAACTCTAAATGGTCAAAAACACCCTCATACATCACTGATTCCCTGTTGTTTTATCTCCCCCCTCTATGGCAGGTCTTTTAAACATTCCAAAAGTCCCCCCAAATAAAACTGGGAAAGCTGCATTAAGCACCTAAATTGTGGAACACCAAAAAGTGTTAGAGAGGTGGGCTCAGTGGACATTTATAAATGGCAACTGAAAACATACCTTTTTAATGTGATGTCATCTTTTTAAGCTGGCTTTAAATTAACTTCTTATGTTTTTAACTTTGTTTATTGTTTTATTTCTTTTTTGTATTTTCATTTTCTATTTTTAGTTTTACGACCTGGTGCATCTAATAAAAACAGGTGCTGGCAAAAATTCCCCTTGGGGGAAGTACTGGGGACAAATTCTATAAATACTGTTATCTGATGTTCAGTTGTTGCTTGTTGTCTGTTGAGCACTTGAAATGTCCTCTATAAAATGGGGCAAAAAACCTGTATACAGGTAGCAGGAAGTTCTTTTGGCGTAGCCAAGGCTAAGTCCTCTATTAAGAGAGGCAAAAGACCTCAAGGAAAAGGCAAAAAGTCCTCTAGCGGTTGCTGAGAGGCAAAACATAGTATAGGAAAAGTCCTTAATAAAAAGAAGGCACAAGACCTTTCAGGGGAGGCAAAAGTCCTGCAGCGGTTGCTGGCAGGCAAAAGTATAAAAAATAAAATAAAATAAAAAACACCCACAGAGAGGCTAAGGGGCTAAAGAGCACATAGTATGATTGTCTCGTATTTTTATTGTGTATTTTTATTGTATGTACTGAGCACAACAGATAGCAGGTAGAAAGCTGATTGTTGTTGGAGTGTTTGCTGAGGTATTTGTCTTGTGGGCCCAATCAGTATTGTGTTTTTCTTTTATTGCTCTATTTTATTATTTTTATTTTTTGTTCTGTGCTGGAATGTGAAAGCACTTTGAGCTGCATGCTTTGTATGAAAAGTGCTATACAAATAGTTATTAAGTTATTATTATTATTATTGGTTTTAAGCATAGAGATGTCCCTTTCAAAATGCAGTGGTCATGTATTGTCTTGGACAATCTGTTTGAGAAATACACATCAGTTTAGCTCGTTATTACACAACATTGAACATCTGTGCGCAATACCCCATATACTGTAAGTGCAGCTCTGAAGTATTTCACGTTATTCCGGTTTTATTCACAACTTTTATCCGATAGCGGACAGTATGCTTTTCAACAGTATTTGTCATTTTTTCTGGGATGCTCTGAACAATAATCTGCAGCCCAGCGTTGCAGAATTTTTTATCTTGTCAATGTACTATGTCAATAGCTACAGTAAACTTTGTTTTTCTTCCGTGTTATGAAAAAAGTACTGCTTGTAATTTGCGGTTCTTCTCACTGAGTACATGTGTACATGAATTTTTCCATTCGATTACTGTCACGTGACCCCCCCACAACATACATGTGTACCCAACAGAATCGGCAAACTGTGGTTTCTGTGAATCTAACACAATATACTAAGGTATACCATACACTTAGACAAGCCAGCATTAAATGCTAAATGTGAACTAAATGTGAGCTACTATCAGATAAAAAAAAATAGTGTGTATGCCTCATAGCTACTAGAAACAGCTATTACTTATGATTTTTGAATCACAATCTTGCTGCTGATTTCAACATAACACAAAAAAATGTAAATGTTATTACCGGAAAAATAAACAAAGTATAGCCTAGAGACAATACATTGTATGTACAAAATCTGAACACAGTGCCTAACAAGAAAGAGACATCAATAATTAGTTAGAGTTGATCATTTTTAAAAAATTTGCTTTTCATTTTAAATCTGATCAGACCTAACTGATAAAAAAAGACAGAGACAAAGAGAAGAGTGAGAAAGAAAAATAAATATAAGTAAATAATAGGCTCGTCAGGCAGCCTAAGTCCTCCGCTAACAGTGAATTCACTGTTCACTGCGCAGTGGTTAGTGCTGTGGCCTCTCCCCCTGAAGTTCGGTGGTTCGAGCCCCGCCAGAACCTCATTCGTTACACAAGCAATGAACGAAAAACTAAATAATCTAATATTATTTATATGATGCTTTTGGCACACTGATAGGATCCATTTATTGCTGTCTACATTTATTTAAATTATTTTGCCTATTGTGAATGTACAATGTACATGTCAGCGCAGGTCACAATAAGTCCTTATAAACCCTATGATGGGATAATTGATTACACCTGCTCTAGACTAAGTTGTTGTTGTTGTATCTATCACATAGATTAGCTGCCTCTGTCTGCAGAGGTGTGACTTGCACGTAGTACCGCATCTCAAGACACACGACTAGTCCAATGTTGTCTTGAACTCGTGACACATTTCACATCTCTGAGTTACGAGCACTTTTGGGAAAGCGTTGCGAATGGCAAGTATATCTTCACGACACGTTTCACGACATACTATTCTCTATGATGATTTGGGGAAGCCACCCGATTGGTAATAAAATATTGCCTCTTTGTCAAGCCCCACCCAAGTCTAGTTATAGAATAGAATAGAATAACTTTTATTTCCCACTAGGGAACTTCAGTTGTAGCCCCAGCGGTCTCTGTACACCGCCGAAACGGAGCACCGAACTGCGTCAAGATTGCTTGCACTCCCGGATCAGTCCCGACAACTCCGGTGAAGAGCGATGGTAACTTTGTTGCTGCAGTCTGCAAATCCAACGGACATTCCCGAGCATATGTTGCGAATGCGTCTCCATGGTGACGACCACAAACAAAATTATATCGACTAGACAATTCGTCAATATTATCAAAACGAGCAGCAGGAGTGCCCTGAAAAATCTCCAGCCCGCTTTCCCGTCCCACTACAGACACACAACACATGAAAAAAAACAAAGACAAAAGCCAGACACAACAAAACACATTCAAATGAACAAACACGAACACAAGAGACAGCTGGACTACATGTCGCCATTACAGCGCCATGTGACGTCAATCCTTATTACTACTACTACTACTACTAGGTCGTCCTCGGACGGGCCCTCCATCGGTGCTTCCAGTCATCCTGATCCTCCATGCATCTGGCTAGCTCGCCGGTATTTCCTGCTCCCGCATCTTTCCTGAGTACGTCCACGTATGTTATTGTGGGACGCCCTCGTGATCGATGCCCTCGTGATCGAAGTTTTGCTGGCAGGCAGCTCTTGGTGTCTCTGGCTCCTGACCGCTATTTTCTCGCTCACCCTTAGCGCCCCCCCATACAAGTGCGTGTTGGTGACATGCTCATCCTTGTTGATGCTAAGTACCACACGCAGCATTCTGGTGTAGCACCCATCTAGGGACTTCTGCAGGGTGGGCTTCAGGGTCCAGCATTCACTGCCATACAGGAGAACAGACTCCACTGTTGTATAGAAGAAGCTGAGTTTGATTTGTCGGGGGAGGTTGGAGTTCCACACACTGGTCATGCCATTCAGGGCCCTCCATGCAAGCGCCTTCCTCACTTTAAGGTCTTGCTCGGACGAGTTGACCCACGAGCCCAGGTATTTGAAATCATTGACTTCCTTTAGAGCAGTGCCTCCTATTGTTATTAGAGGTGGATGGTCCGGGAGGATGTTATAGGTTATGACCTCAGTTTTCTTGGCATTTAGCTGAAGGCCAACCTTGGCACACTCTGTCTCCACTCTGCCCAGGAGTTCCTGTGCTTGCTCTACGCGGTCAGAGAGCAAACTGATGTCATCCGCGTAGTCCAGGTCCGTTAGGACTAGAGCGGGGTGTCGTCTCGACCTCCTAGGTGTTATTGTGAGGCCGAGTTCTAGCTCCCGTCCACTGATGGCCTTCCTGAGCGCATAGTCTAGGACTATGAGGAAGGGGGTAAGGGTGTCCCCTTGCAACACCCCAGCCAGGATGTCAAACTCTTCACTGTTGCCGTCTGGGGTTACCGCCTTTCCTCTTGTACCCGTGTACATGGTCTCTATGGCCCGGAGTAGATTGGAAGGGACACCGTAGGCCTTGAGTATCTTCATCATCACGCTTCTGTGTATTGAGTCAAATGCCTTTTTGAAATCGATGAAGCACAGTACCGCTGTCAGGTTGTTTTTCTTCACCTCCTCGATGATTCTCCTCAAGGCCAAGATCTGGGTCACAGTGGTCCTCTTCTCTCGGAAACCGCTTTGGTTCTCTCTCAGGTGGGGGTCGATGACGCTCCGTATCCGGTTCAGTATCATGCGATTGTACATCTTTGCAATGACACACGTCAGACTTATGCCACGGTAGTTGTCTGGCTTCGAGAGATCTCCGGACTTAGGCACTGGGATGATGTTAGAGAGAGACCACATATCAGGCTGGCTGTTTATCATAAGGGCGTGGTTGCAGAACTCCAGGATGATGTCGTCAAGATCACAGTTCTTACAGACCTCTGGGGGGATGCCGTCCGGCCCAGCACTTTTTCCCTGCTTCAGTGTGGATTTCACTATAACCTCTCTGCATTTGAACTGATCTCGATGAGAATTGGGGGGTAAGACTAGATTCAGCTGTAAATTACGCTGGTACAGTATGGAACAAATGACTGGCGAAATGGCTGTATGTCATCAAGGGTCTAAGGTATCAAACGAGCCCTAAACCATCACTCTGCGGCCAGATATGGAGTAGATGTGGATGGATCCCTTTAAGGGTTGTTTCTCCTGACTTTTTCCCCCATAGAGTTCTATAGGAAAATGAGTCAGGAGAAATAACCCTTGCAGTGATCCATCCACATCTACTCCATATCTGGCAACAGAGTGATGGTTTGGGGCTCGTTCGATAGCTCAGACCCTTGATGACTTACAGCCATTTAGCCAGCCATGTGTTCCATACTGTACCAGTGTAATTTACAGCTGAATCTAGTCTCACCCCCAAATTCCCATAGAGATCAGTTCAAATGCAGAGAGGTTATAGTATCGCTTGTAACAGTACCTGAAAATAAGATATCGAGAGTCTTTTGATGTTGATTGGTCACAGACTTCAGGAAGTAACAGCATGCAAAGGATATGCGACCAAATATTAAATATGATACTTTAAAAATATGTTTAAGCAAAATATTCTAATTTTCTGAGACACTGACTTTTGGGTTTCATTAGCTGTAAGCCATAATCATCAAAATTACAAGAAATAAAGGCTTGAAATATTTCACTCTATGTGTAATGAATCTATATGATATATGAGTTTCACTTTCTGAAATGAGTGACAAAAAATATTGAACTTTTTCACGATATTCAAATTTTTTGAGCTGCACCTGTATATCTACCCACCTATACTGATGAAAATATAGTCATTCCCACTTGAACATGATGCAAAAGTGAGTTTTATGATCCAAAAAATTTGATTTGTAGATAAATATATCATTATTTTATTATTTAGAGCAGTGCACAATTTAGCCATTTGGATAGAGTTGGAGACACTAATGGACAACAGGGTACACTGCCAACATTTTGCATTATAGATCTTTAGTAGTTCTGCATATCATCCTCAGATTTTGCACACTTGTGGTCACAGAGGTTATGATCCACGAAATGTATAAATTTACCTGTTTTACATATGTAGCTCTGTATTTCATTGCAAACTTCATTTCATTGCAGTGGCTTACTTTAAACCCTATTTAAATGTTGGCCAAGTTACGGCTTGGTGGGGCATGCCCCATACCTATACAGCACAGAGAGTTTGCCACTTTTGAGGGTTTCCTACAGAAATAACCACAATGACCACAGACTCTCAGCCCTTAAAAACATTAACTTCTGCACATTCTGACCTCATGTAACCACACAGAATTCAGGTAGAACTTCACACATCCACACAATAAACCCCCAAACTTGGGTTATTTTGGCATTTTTTCCTCTTCTTATTCTTTTTCCTGCTGAATTCATTATCAAAAATTATCATACCCTCAAAAAATAATTCTCCTCATTGGATAATCAAAGTAGTCTGGTCAAACGATACACAGGCAAAATGAACGCTGCACACACGTAATGCTTCTGGTTGACATAAGGATGAGAAGACGTCATGCTTTTGGACATATCAGTTTCTCAGCAATGTCACAGTTGAGGTGCACACGCAACACTGGGACAGAATATTCAAAATTGCAAAAAAAAACAAAAAAACATCATTGTAATTGCAGAAGCTGAAATGGTTGATGAAGGACACTTGTGAGATGGGTGCATGAGGGTTGGACCCTAAATGCACAACTCAGAAACAGTGGTAAAATAAAGTCCCGTCAGGGCTTTATTTCAGGAATGTCCAAAGAGCGCGGTCAAAAACAAGCAAAGTTCATACACAGAAATCCAGCCAAAACCAACGTACAGTACCGAAGGAGAAGGCAGTCTCGGAATCGGTACACCATGCAAAAGCCCAGTAACCAGAATAGCTGTCAGCGGGGCAGAAGTACAGGCAGACGGTAGGCAGGCTCGGGTCGAAGGCAAAGCAAGAGTCAAGACCGAAGTCCGCTCCGCGGGGCAAAAGTACAAAAAGACAGCAGGCAAAACTCGTGGTACAGGCAGGCAGTGATAACAGAACAGAGGTAAATAACAATGGTCAAAAACAGGCTTGAATCGTAACAAAAAGACAGGCTTTAAAAAAAAAAACCCACTCACTAGTGCACTGAATAAACAGGGCAACAATTTCGCAAAGACAAGTCATGAACACTGAGCTTAAATGCAGGTGTAGACAGGTGCAGACACTTAGCTTGAGAGCAGCATGCAAATGGAAATCAGGTGTGGAAGGCTGACAAGGTAACAAGATAATTAGTACTCGTTAGTAAAAAAAAACTATCCTGACCTAGCGTTAGTAAATGACATGCACAAGAAACGTAAGGTAAACATGAACACATGGTTAGAGAGTTAATATTACCCAATCCTGATCTAACAGTACTTAGTAGATTAGTAAACAGACATGGGAGAATGAAACAATTAGGGAAGCGTGAGCGACAGCAAGAGAAAGAGAAACAGCATGAACGCAAGGCTGCGGAAAAACACGGAAATGTGTATGCTAACAATGAACGGGAAACGTAACAATAATCAAACATGAAACGTGACATGACATAAAAATTAAACGTAACAAGAATAAAACATAAAACGTGGCATGACTAGACTAAACACAACACGTAACATAAACAAGAAATCTAACAAAGACATGAAGAGAAAATGACAAAAAATGTGACATGACAGTAGATTCGTGACAACTTGCTTGACATCGAATATCTTAGTTACATCAACACTGAGCTACCGAAGCAGTTTGGTGTAAACGTGTAATATTTATTCAATTTAGTAAGTGTCCAGGAAGTATATTATGCTGACTCCCATCTCACCATATAAGTTTGGCACTCAATTGAATGAAGACAGCTTTGACCGTATAGCTGCAGTTTTGAATCAAATGGTGTACATGACTAACCATGACCAAAAACGTACTGTGAGACTATTTTGACCCAATATCAAATAACATTATAATTTAATACCAAGTTATGCAAGTGACAGCAAACCTAGCATAATGCTGTCTTGCTCTTAATGAATGTGGGATTCCCAACTGTTGAAAATTAGCAAGGTTGCTTACAATGTAGAAATGGACGCCTACCATTTTAGCAAGTTGGCCATCTAACTATGAAGAAAGAAATCCTGTCTGTCTGTATTTCGCTTTGCTCGACAACCGGGCACTGTATGAAGTTGAAATTCGCTAGGTGTATTGCTAGAAAGTGCAGTGCCGACTGTGAAGTTCAGTGGATGAGCAGTTCTCCAGAAAAGAAGCTATTTGTATACGGTCTATGATAAGAAGTCTAAAAGCTGTAGGAGGATATAATCTGAAGCAGCTAGAGCAGCCCGCCCCCGCCGGCCGGGCCCGCAAAAAAACCCCCCCGGCCCGTTTTTGAAAAATAAAAATTTTTTAAAAAAAAAAAAAAATTTTTTTATTTTTTTTTTTTTTTTTTATCCCAGATATTACACTATAATGTCTGAAAATAGAGATGAAGAAGAGACCCCCGAATGCCCGAAAATGGACATGCACATTTTTATCCATGTTGATGGACAGACAGTACACAGACAACAGTGAAAGCGTGGTGGTGAAAAAGGCTGAAAATGTTTGTTTTGTTTTGTTTGTTTGAAAAAAAAAAAACGCGGCGCGCAACGTTAAATAATTAAAAGTAATACGTTAACAAAAACAAAAAACAAAAACCCTCCCCCCCCCCCCCCCCCCCCCCCCCCCCCAACAAACATTGATTGCCCCCCCCCCCCCCCCCCCCCCCAACAACAAATTACAATCGTGGCGCGAGAAAGACAACCCCCTTGAGTGCAACCATAAACGCGCTTTTTTGGCGAGGGCAAATTTTTAATGGCCATCCCTGAGCTAGAGGGTACTGTGACATCATCAGCTGCAGAGGCTGCTAGAGTGCATTGGAACATTATCAGCTCCAGAGCATTTGTTGCTAAGACAACAATCGCTATACGTATATCAAAACTTTTCAAGCTTACGGAAACCGAACGGACACGTTTTGTACAGGCACGGGCACTGTGCGTTGATTGGATGAGCGGTTCGGGCACTGCACTAGCTAGAGGGTACTGTGACATCATCAGCTGCAGAGGCTGCTAGAGTGCATTGGAACATTATCGCCTGCCAGAGGGCAGATAGTACAATGTGACATCACAATTGTCAACATTCCACCATTAATTTCAATGGGTCAGAAATGGACTTTTAATCTTAAAACTATAAAGGAAAAAATTGTGTCTGTGTGTCTGTATTTCGCTTTGCTCCACAAGCCGCATACAAAATGCCCCACCGAGTCAGGTAAGAATTCTGAGGCTGACCATTCGCTAGCAGCCCGTTCCAAACAGGCACATTTTGCACAGGCACTGCACTTGTCTAACTATAAAGAAAGCAATCCTGTCTGTCTGTCTATCTACTTTGCTTTGCTCAACAACCGGGCACTGTATGAAGTTGAAATTAGCTAGGTGTATTGCTCAGGACCCAAGGAAGTGCAGTGCCGACTGTGAAGATCATTGGATGTGCGGTTCTCCAGTCTAAAAACTGTAGGAGGATATAATCTGAAGCAGTGAGAGGGTACTGTGACATCATCAGCTGCAGAGGCTGCTAGAGTGCATTGGAACATTATCAGCTGCAGCGGTAAGAATTCACCCGCTAGAGCAGAGGTGGGCAACTCCAGGCCTCGCAGGCCGGTGTGTATGCAGGTTTTTAGTGCCACCAGTTAACAATTATTTAATTAGCCTAATCGTTTACATCAGCGGTGTCAAACTCATTCCATCGAGGGCTGAGTGTATGCAAGTTTTTGTTTTAACCATGCTCTACACCAGCTGATTCCACTAATTAGTGCACCTCCTTGGTTGAAGAGCTGAGCTAATTAGTGAAATCAGCTTGTGTAGGGCACAGTCAGAACAAAAACCTGCATACACTCGGCCCTCGATTGAATGAGTTTGACATCCCTGGTTTACATGATGTTATTTTAATCTACATATCCGCGATATGAACAGCAGCTGATTAATGTTCTTATGCCAGTATGCGTGTATTTTAGCATTTTATTTTTCTGTAATTTACGAGTGAATCGATGATTGTGTATATGACTAATTAGCTGGTTGAGCCGTAGTAACTGGTGGCAGTAAAAACATGCATACACACCGGCCCGCGAGGCCTGGAGTTGCCCACCCCTGCGCTAGAGGGTGGTCAAGATCACAATGGTCAACATTCCACCTTCATTTCAATGGGACATAAATTGACTTTTAAACTTAAATGGTTATGAAACCCTCGGTTACATTCTCTCTCCGCCCACACCACAAATTCGAAAAATGCAATTAAATGGGCGTGGAAAGCAGCAGTAGAGAGGGTGGGGTGAGAGCAAGGAGAGAGGCTTTCGCCACCTAAAGACACTAGGGAAAAGATGGAGAGTGAAACAGAGTCTGTATCAATCAAGGGCTCTTTCGAGGTGGAGGACTTCTCCCCTTCGGAATCCTCTGGGCTTTCCACCGACCAGGAGTATGAAGGAGGAAATGGTCCGGAACCCTATAAGTTTGAGCTGTTGGGAGAAGTTATAAGTTTAAGTTGTTGTTATCTCTAGCTAATTATCTTTTATCCTACTTGTGAACTGGACTATCTCATTCTGCTTAAATTGATGTTATGCCCAGTAATGTCAGCACTACCAATTACTACTAATTCTAACCTACCCATACACAAACTACTTAATTAATAAAATAAATAAATGAACAATGAATAACTAAAATATGAAAAATAAACGGCTGTTAAAGGGGTAAGAAACATATTTTTTGAGATGTTAACTAATATCTAGGCATTGCCTCAGATGGAAGAGAACAATAGTATGCATTGCATCTACAATTTTGGGCAAAATGTTGAATTTCAGTATTTTAGCCGTTACATCGCCTATTCTTCTCCTTCCGGGGTTGAGAATGAAAAATGGGCTATGTCATTTAAATTACGTAGAAGTGTACTTTTGGTACGCTCATACGTAATCAGTTTCGCACTTTTTTACCGCCCCCAATATAAATACATTCCTGAGAAGGCGTGGCCAATGGCTATATCCATTTGACAAGCAATATCGTTGTAGCCGATAGGTAGTCTCTTTCAATGTATTCGTTTTTTCCAATTATGCTAGTTATTAACAATTGTAAGTTTGTTTTTTCAATTCCAGTTGTTTCAATTTACAAGCAATGACTGATTGGTCGCAAGTGTGCTTTCTCTGGGTGCAAGAGCATCAACGGATTAACGTTAACAGTTACATGCTTTCCCGAGCGATCCAGAGAGAGCTGTAGAAGCTACTCTGACTGGGCATTTTGGGTCTGACGCCAATGATCAGCACTGCTGGCAAGTTTGTGTGCAACAAGCATTTCCCGTGGGACTGTTACGAGAACTATGCTCAGGTTGAATTGGGGAATGCCAGCCAAAGGAATGCGGTAACGTTACGAAGCCCTACTGATATTTCTGTCCGTCCAAATGCGGTAAATTAAATTAAGTAGCCTACGGCGTCAAGTTGGCTTGCTCACGTGATGGTTGTCTTGTAGCTTCAAAAATATTTACTTGAGTTGTTTTCGTATTGTTAACCATAGTTAACTGACCAGTGATATTTCACTGCTTTTTGTGTATAAGCTATAACGTTAGGTCAGACTGAATATTCAAACATTAACTTTTTGGGCAGAACATCGATTTGAGCAGATTGTGAAGTCTCCCGTAGCCTATAGCCTTCAGCTAACAGTTGTTTAGTTTCACTTGGCATTCGTTTACATATTTTATTGTAATTTTTGTGTAGCTTGCAGGTAGCCTATGTTAGATGTAATGTTATAGATGGCTAAAAAATCTAGCTAGTTTGAGAATGGAGTGATGGTGTGACGTGATGCTTTGTATTTACAGAGTAACTTAACAGCCATTTATTTTCACTTGGTATTAATTACGTATTTTAGTTATTTATTGTTCATTTATTTATTTTGTTCATTAACCTGTTAGTGCAGAAGCAAATTTGGGCCAATTTTCGCCTGTTTTGCACTGTTCTGTTTAAGCCTTTATAACTACAGTTGTGCTCACCACACACACTTGTTTAATGGCTTAAATTGGAGAAGACCCCTGTACCTTTGTGTGTCTTAGATTAAAATAATAAAATTTCATAATCTTCATATAGATTATGGGCTGTAAATGCACAAACTCTTTGCAAAAAAAACAAAAACGAGGTTGTCATTCTTAGTTTACAGTACACTTCTGAAAGGAAAAGATGTAAAACAGGTCATATTTTACTGTCCTGGTGCACACACCACTTGTCAACATGTGTACAGAATTTTAGGGGGATATGTCAATCTGCTCAGGTTCCATAAGCTAATTTGTAAACAGTGTATCCTGGTGTCCCTTAGGGTGTCCAAATCTATCCAAATGGATAAAATGTGCATCACAGTAAATCAAGAGATAATCAGCTTTTTTCAACAGATAAAGTATTCTGACTCATAAAACACATGTTTGTATCAACTAAATGAGGAAATTTTCATTTTTTTCCAAATAATTTGGGTTTTGATATATAGGGGTCCAAAAACCTCTCCGAAAATGAATACAATGCTTTTTTTGTCCATATGAAGCATTTTATTATGTTCTTTGAGGTAGTAGGATCATTACAATCACTTCACATTCAGAGGGTGATACATTTATTAGCTCCAGTTCAGTTTATGGTTCCAGAAATGTATTTCTTTCCCCTGGTACACACTGAAGTCACTGATGTGTAGCCCGTCTTGCTGTCAGCCAGGACAAATAACTTGAAGCCCCACTTTGTTGGCTTGTCCTTCAAGTATTGTTTCATCCAATGCCAAGCTTTTGAGGCTACCATGCGTTCATCAATGGCCAGGTTCCGATGAGGGTGGTAGTAAGCCCTGCATGCAATCAGGATCTGGTCATGCAAAGGCTTCAGGCGAAACAGGCCATAATAACCTGCTTGGCCTTTCAGCTGGTCATTGATGGCATCTGCTGTTGTGTCGCTCATGTGGAGGAATGCACAAATGGCCTCATACCTGTAGCCCGGCATCACACTGCAGGGAAAGGGGTGCTTGTGAAGCCGGTCCTTCCTCCATAGGTCACGGGCAGCAGATGTCTTGACAAGACCCAGGTACAGGACGATGGACAGATATTTTTGCATGTCCTCAGCATCCACATCAGACCATGGTGTATGCAGTCCCTGAGCATGTTTACGGGCTGCGTTGCCATTTGTGTTGTCACAGAGGAGCTTGAGGACATGTGTGCTGAAGAACAGCCGAAAGAGATCCAGGGGGCTGTAGGCTAGGGATCTGCGTGTTTAGTCGACTAGTCGATTAAACGTTGCTACCCTCGCTAGTCGGCACCAGAAATACTAGTCGGTTAAACTTATTATTTTATTAATGTACACATTTAAATTACATATTGACAAAATTTGCACTGAAATTTCATGTTTTCCTGGTCAAATGTTGCTTTATAAAAAAACGAGCATCCGATACTAATGTTAACAACGCCGGATTAAATTATTATTATTTTTTTTAAACTAAGGAAAAAAACTGAACGGATTAGCCTGTTTGCCCTGCAAGTTAAACCAGTGAGGTGGAAAGAGTAAGTAGGCCTACCGCGTTGTTGAATAGCCCAATAAAACTAATCTAATGTCACGTCGATCAGAAAGTGATTAACGGTTTCAAATGGCTCTTATAATATACGCAATATTTTTCCGGACAATGTTTAACCTTATAGATTAAATTGTGCTAAATTTTGACTGTTTTCTGAGTGTTTTCTTACTTTTAGATTAGTCGACTAGTCTAAATTTAAACTTCCGTTTCAACGTCAGGGAAATTAGTCGTTAGGAACATCCCTACTGTAGGCCTGCTGAAGGTCTAGCTGCACTCCTGGGGTCCTCTGGGGGCAGAAGGGGAACTGATGAGGCTCTTCATCCTCATCCGCCATGTCGTGCCATCCGTCCTCAGACTCGGGCTCCTCGCGGTGAGCAGAGACAGCAGGGCCTCCTTGACCTCGTGACCAGAGTCCTGCGGGGATCAGGAGCAGATTTCTGCCCTGAATTATTTAAAAGAAAGCAAAATAAAAAAGTGCACAATAAGAGCCACATAGTGTACTATGTTGTGAAATCAAAAATAAAAATGCTAGGCTTTTCCAAAAAAATAAAATAAATGCTACATTTGACATGGACTGCGATTCAGATTTACCCTAAATTAAGTTAGTTTACTTTATTTCGGTCATTAACATTTTCTTTACAAAGAGGTGTGTAGAAAGATATAATTCAATAATAATAAGTCATTTGACTGAAAATGTGTACCTACCCTTCTTACAATAACAACAAGTCTGTTCAGTAGAATCTCATGATCTATTGTATCAAAAGCTGCACTTAGAAGTACAAGAACAGACACAGAGTTTTGGTCGGCTGATAACAGTAAATCGTTAATAACTTTAACCAGTGCCGTTTCAGTGCTATGGTAGGGTCTAAATCCTGACTGGAATAATTCATGGATATGACTTATGCTACCATTTAGCCACAAGAAATTAGATAATAAACGCTATGTTTTACATGACTACTGTGACTAAAATTCAACCGATGCACAAATAAAGTTATTTTTAAGTTAATACAGTTAATACTTACATGTCAACAGCCACATACATCTTCGCCCTGTGCAAAAGCATCTTCGACAACAGTCTATGCTTTCAGCCTCAGATCCACTTTCACTCTATCCCTCCGACGAACTAAAAACTAAAAAACGAACTAAAAATCTCCTCCACTACATCCGACAGGGACATATATTTTTTCGCCATCATATATATATATACATCCTAAGCTTTCTGAAATGGTACGGAATAGCCAAAGGTAGATTTAACTAGCTGATCGCTATCCATGCGTAACACACGAATTGTGATCTAAAATGGCTTCCGGGTGTTTTCAACAAAGGGCTGTGTTACGCGTGGATAGCCATCGGCGAGTTAAATTCACGTATGGGAATGCCATACCGTTTTAGAAAGCTTAGGATGTACTCTATTGGACGAAATAAGTGTCAATCGAAATAAAGTTTGTTTGAAGGATTGACCAGTGCTTCTTTGAAATGCGATCATTTGCGCACGGCCATTTTAGAGCATGGACACATGTTGAGAAAAGGCTTAAATGTTAAAAACGGGCCAACCAAGGCAAAAAATAACCTCAGATTCTTGCATGGGACATCTTAATCTTTATAACCAGAGGTAAGGTTACGAGTTTATTTAATATTTTACCGGAGCTTTTTATCGCAAAAGAAAGTTATGTGGTGACGAGCAAACATCACTCGTTTTTTTTCCTGTGGAGTGAGTAAGCATGTTGACAGTTTTACTTGTATGTATTCAGAATCTTGGAAGGTGTTTCTTGCTGCTGTGATAGTAAACGATTTTTTGGTGATGAAATAAAAACTTTAATTAACTTGCAAATGTGTTTAAATGTCTGCTATCTTACATGTGGTCGGGTCCATTGTAGATGTAGTAGTAGCTACAGTGTAGCAGCATAGCATGCTACGTTCATGAATTACAAGCTAATGGTGGCAGGTAGAAACGTGATATTTCGCACGCTGATAGGATATTAAGTACTGATTATGATCATATGCGGGTTATGGTGATAAATATGGTAATATCCATATTTTCGTAACTTGAATATCACGAGCAACGTATTTATGACGTGTCATAAAAGTAGAAGACGCGTGCGTCTCTGCCACTAGGGGGCATGCACAAACAGGTTAAGTAGTTTGTGTACGGGTAGGTTAGACTTAATATGTGCTGACAATACTGGGCATAACATCGATTTAAGCAGAAGGAGATAGTCGAGTGGGATAAAAGATAATTAGCTAGACTACCACTCAGAAACTTCTCCCTACGGCTCAAACTGATAGGGCTTCGGACCATTTCCTCCTTCATATTCCTGGTCGGTGGAAAGCCCAGAGGATTCTGGAGGGCAGAGGTCCTCCACCTCGAAAGAGCCATTGACTGATACCGCAGAATTAAGGCCGTTACACTCGGGGACGTAACGAATAAGCGAGGCGAAAATGCGAAAAATTTGTCGGCGAATTAGCAAGCCAACGTGACGCTGTGGGCTACACTTAATTAAACTTACCGCATTTGGAGGGGCAAAAATATCAGAAGGATTGCTAACGTTACCGCATTCTTTTGGCGGGCATACCCCAATTCAACCTGGGCATAGTTCTCGTAACATTACCACGGAAAATGCTTGTTGCACACAAACTTGCCAGTGCTGATCATTGGCGACAGACCCAAAATGCCCAGTCAGAGTAGCCTACAGCTCCCTCCGGATCGCTCAGGAAAGCATGTAACTGTTAACGTTAATCCGCTGATGCTCTTCCACACTTGTGACCCATCACTCATTGCTAGATTTTATTATGATTAAATTTGTTTATACTCAGAATGACTCATTCAAGTCAGAAAAGTGAGTTTACCTATGTATTTTCATCAGTGTGAACTGTGGGCCTGCATCTGGCTGGTGAGAAGTTGAATGTTAGGTTCCATTCTAGTCACAGCCAGTCTCAAACACTGATGCAGATGTTCATCTGTCAATCTTGATCTCATCGAATTTTTCAGGAGTTTCATATGTGAAAAGGTTTGCTCGCAGATATACGTGCTGCCAAAAAGTGTGGACATCTTCATTGCGTGTTTTTTTATGTTAGGGTACGTGTCGTTTGGGAGGGCGGCATAGAAGTCAATGAGACTGTTGGGCTTGAATGCGTCTTTCAGAACATCACAGTTCTGTAACTCGGCCAACTCAAACTGATAAGAAGGCTGGGCTTCATCGATGTCGCCAACAAAGGGGTTCTGGAAAAGACGGATTTCTTTTGCATTAACATGTAGTTGCCGGAATCGCACACCAAACTCCGCCTTAAGCATTTCCAGTGCTTCCACACACTTTTCAGCTGGGAACGGGACCGCTGGGTTCTCTGCAGAGAGTTTTTGGGTAGCAGTGAGATGGATGAAGTTGTGCTTTTTCAATTGTTCCAAAAGCAGCGCTAGTTTCACCTCAAATGCTTTTATGTGAGAATACATGTCGCAAATGAGTTTCCCCTGGCCTTGTAACTGCAAGTTAAGGCTGTTCAGCATTTCTGTCACGTCTGTTAAAAATGCGAGGTGCCATTTCCATTCTGGGTCGATCAGCTCTGGGACCATTTTGTCTTTTGAATGAAGAAATGCGTTAATTTCGGGTAGCAGCTCGTAAAAACGCTTCAAAACTCTGCCCCGGCTCAACCATCGGACCTCTGTGTAGTACAGCACATCGCCGTGCGCAGACTCTAGTTCAGACAGGAATTGTTGGAACTGCCTGTGTTTAAGTCCCTTTGCTCTGATGAAGTTTATGCATGACACCACAACCTTCATGACAGAATCCCACTTCAACACTTTGCAGCACAGTGCTTGCTGGTGAATTAGGCAGTGGACTTGTAGCGGGGCGGTGAGACCCCGTTCTTCCATCTCCCGGTTCATGCGTCCTATTAGACCCCGAGACGCGCCCACCATACTAGGAGCCCCGTCAGTCGTGATGCTGGTAAGCTTTGACCAGTCCAGGTCTAACTCTTTCATGGTTTGGCATACTTTGCCGAAAATATCCTCCCCCGTCGTAGTCCCTTTGAGACTTTGGAGGGCTGCCAGCTCCTCGCACATCTCAAAGTTTGCGCTAACTCCACGAATAAAAATGAGCAGCTGCGCTGTGTCCTGCACGTCCGTGCTCTCATCCAATGCTAATGAAAAAAAGTCAAATACTTTCGTCTTCTGCTGCAGCTGGGCATATACATTACCCCCAATTTCTTCAATGCGTCTGGTGATTGTACTTGCCGACAGACTCACGGCATTTAAGACATCTTTCTTCTCGGGACACACCTCCTCCGCGACAGCATTCAAACATTTCTTGACAAACTCTCCATCAGTGAAAGGTTTACCGCTGCTTGCTATCAGTTGAGCAACCTTAAAGCTGGCTCGAACGGATGACTGGTTCAGTTGAGCTTGGCGTACAAATGTATTCTGCTGAGCTAACAGTCCACTTTTTAGCTTTGAGAGTTTATCTGCTCGCATTTGGCCTTGCAAGCTATCATACTTGTCTTTGTGACGGGATTCATAGTGTCGGCGCAGATTGTATTCTTTGAATACCGCCACTGCCTCTTGACAGATGAGACAAACAGCCTTTTCTTTGCATTGAATAAAAAAATAATCGTTTGACCACTGCAGGTTAAATACCCTGCATTCTGAATCAATTTTTCTCTTACCTAACCTTTTCGCCATTATTCCGTTCTATTTGACAGGGGCTAGCCAGGATTCGCGTGGCCAGACTGAAAAAAATCTTAATGCGTTTTTGGTATTGTTCAGGGGGCCGGGCCAAATGTGGAGGCGGGCCGTAACCGGCCCGCGGGCCTTAGTTTGGGGACCACTGCTATAAAGGAACAAATCGTGTCTGTGTGTCTGCTGTCTGTGTGTCTGCATTTCGATTTGCTCGACAACCGGGCACCGTATGAAGTTAAAATTCACTATGTGCACTATGTGCAGGACCTAAGGAACTGCACTGTCGACTGTGAAGTTGATTGAATGAGCGGTTCTCGAGAAAGCTACATGCATCAATACCGGGGTCCAAGCAATCGGCCCGTTCCGACCAGGCACGTTTTGTACGGGCACTGCCCTAGTGAGAAAAGTAAAAGGTCTTGCTGCATGGTTATATGTTCATATTGTCAAGACACAGGTCGATATTTATCACCGCTGCTGTTATTGCTAGTTACCTGTAGATATCTTGGGTTTGGCAACAGGCACTGTGCATTTATAACTTTAGCGTGCTATCTAATTGGGTGGACTAACCGTAATGTTAGTTTGCCATTGTAGATGAGCTGAGGTGCGTCTTAGTCACTTATTTTGGAATACCCTGTGATTTGTGAACCTGGGGCATGTGGTCTGTCTATGTTTCTGACTAGCATTAGCTAGCCACTGTAACGTTACTGTCTTGGTTGCATCTCTCAGGAACATTAGTTCGCTAACATTTGCAAACTGCTAGATTGCCAATGTTAATTTAGTAAAATCTAAAGAATTAACCAGCTTAGAGTTAGCCAACGTATTTCCCAAAAAAGCAAGTTTACACCACACTAAAAGATGGATAACGTTAAAAAATGTAGCTAGATAGCGCCCATTATCGGGCACGCCCGCGTTCAACCATATTGGAACTTCCTCGAGAGCTGATTTGCCAATGCGGTAAAACAAGACTAGCAAGTCATAAGCACTACAAGTAAAAGTACAAACCTTTTCAATTAACCTCATAAAAACCTTTTTGTATTTTTTCCTTGTAGCTATATAGTTTTCTGGATTAGGCTACTATATGACCGCTTCAGGCGAGCATTTTAAATATGGATTAGAAGCTATGGAAATATGACATGACAATTTGTGTGTTCTCAAGTTCTGTTCATTCCGTTGTTAAGTAGCCTATTTTAAAACATTGCGTTTTCAAACTGGAGTTATCAAAATGGTGACAAGTGCCATAGTTTATCCTCTTTTAACAGCAGAGGATTTTTTTCTCACCAATTGAATGTTGATGTTCAGCCTTCTATGGGGGGAGCCCTTATACAAAGGGTTACTGATTCAGTTGAGTGAAGTGCACTGATTTAGGATTTAGGCTACTGGTATTGATCACCACAAGTTCATCATAACCTAGCCTACTAGATAGTCAGCAGTTCATATTAAAATCGCAATCATTCACGCAGTGCGTGATCTAGACTCAAATTACCTGACCCGATAACAAGCAAACAAAATGGTTTCTTTAGCTGAATTTCAACAGTAAAGAAGAAAAAATATATATAGCCTCATAAAGCGTTGACTAAAATTGTGAATATAAGAAATGATGATGTCATTGCAAGGTTATATTAGGCCAACTAAAATACATCTATTGTTGTGTTTTGATACTGATAGAGAAATTTGTTTAAATTAGTTTTTTAGAACATTGTATTGCAAAATGTTATGATGAATACTAATGTGCTTTGCTTAGAAAATAAGAAGAACCGCCCTAACTACAGAATGTGCTATGAGCTGATACTATTGTGCATTTGATAAAAGTTTCTTATGCGAACTGTGCAAAACAACATGATACTGAAAGAGGAATGTGGGCGGAATGCTAAACTGGTGATTGAGCAGTGGCGCAGAGACCACTCCTAGAATAGAGCTATCTGCCCAGTGATATGAAATGAATAAAAACTATGCAAAACTGAGCAAACTTTGTTCATTGTCTGACAGGGAGACACTGAACCCCATATGCATTTGGTTCTTTGATAATAAAGTAATTGTACTTTATATCTTTGCAGCTGTCTCAATTTGTATCTCATTCTGCACAGTGTTATTTCTTACCAACAGTGACTTGAGCTCAGAATTTACCCAACAATACAATTTTTTTTTGTTTAATTTAATAAATATCGTTATTAGTTTTGAAATGGTTTCATAATGAGCAAACTAACATCCGCCGTTTCCCTCCAGTCCACCTCCCTTTCGTTTCCTCTGTTTTCCCAGTCCTTATGTTTCATGTCATGTTTTTCAGTTTACCCTGTTCATCTCGTTTCTGTGTTTGTTGCAGGCTGGGCGTGCTACTGCTACTGCCCAGTTCCGGTATCTGTTGGACGCCGCGCTCAGCTGGAACCGCCAATCTCTCCCTCTGTTCGATTCTGGAGCTGATTCGAGTTTTATTGATTCCGCACTTGTCCGCCAAGCAGGCATCTCCACCAGGCCTCTCTTGGATCCCCTCAAGGCCTTTTCATGTGATCTCCTCCACTCAATCACCCCTGGTCCTCGGTCAACCATGGCTGAGACGTCACAACCCCCACCTTAATTGGGCCACTAATAAAATTCAAAGTGGGAGCTCCTACTCCCACTCTACCTGCCTCCTGTCAGCCCAGCCGCCGTCCAAGGGCACTAACTTTTCTCCCAAACCACAACCTCCTAACCTGGCTTCCATTCCTGCTTATCATAACCTCGCAGAGGTGTTTAACCTCTTTGTGCAGAAGCCAAATTGGGCCAATTTTCGCCTGTTTTGCACTGTTCTGTTTAAACCTTTATAACTACAGTTGTGCTCACCACACACACTTGTTTAATGGCTTAAATTGGAGAAGACCCCTGTACCTTTGTGTGTCTTAGATTAAAATAATAAAATTTCATAATCTTCATATAGATTATGGGCTGTAAATGCACAAACTCTTTGCAAAAAAACCAAAAACGAGGTTGTCATTCTTAGTTTACAGTACACTTCTGAAAGGAAAAGATGTAAAACAGGTCATATTTTACTGTCCTGGTGCACACACCACTTGTCAACATGTGTACAGAATTTTAGGGGGATATGTCAATCTGCTCAGGTTCCATAAGCTAATTTGTAAACAGTGTATCCTGGTGTCCCTTAGGGTGTCCAAATCTATCCAAATGGATAAAATGTGCATCACAGTAAATCAAGAGATAATCAGCTTTTTTCAACAGATAAAGTATTCTGACTCATAAAACACATGTTTGTATCAACTAAATGAGGAAATTTTCATTTTTTTCCAAATAATTTGGGTTTTGATATATAGGGGTCCAAAAACCTCTCCGAAAATGAATACAATGCTTTTTTTGTCCATATGAAGCATTTTATTATGTTCTTTGAGGTAGTAGGATCATTACAATCACTTCACATTCACAGGGTGATACATGTATTAGCTCCAGTTCAGTTTATGGTTCCAAAAATGTATTTTTCCACCAGAGCCCCGTTAGCCAGCACAATTTCGAATAGAAAATGTATGTTGCAGCATTGACTGGAGAGGATATGATGTGCTGTTACCACCTCCTACGACGTGGACGAGGGGTTGGATTTTAGGAGGCAAAAAAGCAAGAACTTGAATGCTGAACGAACCACAGCAAAATGTGAACCAGTAAAAACATTACAAAAAATAGAATTATTTACAATGGTTGTCCGCCAGATGAAATGACTGACACTGGGCTGAATAATCAGTCCTTCACAGTGCCTGCCTGCTCCTGAGGTCATGCCATTCAGTGAAGCAGAGGCGGTCCACAATTATGCAGAGAGGAACATCACAAGACCTGCACTTGAAGATGGTCTTGTTTTTCCTCTTCAGGCTGAGACAGTGAACACAGTACTTCCTCCCTTTTGTGGCCTTTTCCCGAGGATCTGTGTTGCTCACATCGGTGACTGCGACAGGAAAGCAGCCCTCTGGCCTCTGCTCCATTGCTGCCTCCTGTGGCTGTGCAGCTGCCATCTCCACCTCACCCTCAGTGCTCTCTTTCCCACAGTCAGCTAGCTGTAAAGAGAGAGTCTCTCTGAAGAGCTTCTGGGTAATTGGCTTGTGGTGTTTCTCCAGAGCCATCTCCTTGTGAAGGATGTAGCTGTTCACAACAGCGATATCCACAAAGTGGAGAAACAGCTTTTTATACCAGTGCCTGGTCTTCTGAGTAACACTGAAGTACTTGACGAGGGCATCTGACAGGTCAACGCCCCCCATGTACTTGTTGTACTCCAGCACTGGCTCAGGAATGGTGACCGCACGTCTGGCCCAGGTGCCATCAGGGTTCCTTGCCCGCCGCTGCACTGACTTCCCACTGTAGGCTTTGTGAATGGAAGTACACATCGAGACCTCTCGCGTGTCCTTCCACTTCACATACAGAAGGGGGCCATCTCTGATCCACCGCATGTCCCCTCGAACAGCCTTTTTTGGGAGGCTATTTACATTGGTCTTAGGAAAACCAATCCTGTTTTCCCTGATGGTACCGCAAGCTCCATAGTGGATACGGTGGAGATGCCGAAAGAGAGCCGTGCTCGTATAAAAATTGTCCACAAAGACATGGTAGCCTGTCCCAAGGTATGGCACCCGGAGCAGGTTCACAACAGCGTCAAAGCTCAAACCGTTCCCACTTGGAGTGAGCGCTTTCCCCTGGTACACACTAAAGTCACACGTGTAGCCCGTCTTGCTGTCAGCCAGGACAAACAACTTGAAGCCCCACTTTGTTGGCTTGTCCTTCAAGTACTGCTTCATCCCATGCCGAGCTTTTGAGGCTACCATGCACTCATCAATGGCCAGGTTCTGATGAGGGTGGTAGTAAGCCCTGCATGCAGTCAGGATCTGGTCATGCAAAGTGTTACGATTCCCCTTGGTGTTATGACTCGTCTAGGGGTAGAATGGGGGAAAACGTAATATGCCGCGTCTGTATGCACCGCTGCGCAATGATAAGGCTCTGACAAACGGGTGTAAAAATAATACCCAAAGGTTTATTAACAAATAATAATAATATAAGAAAACATATAGGGAAACAAAGGGGAGGACGCCATAACAAACGGGTACCAAAGCATAGAAATAAACAAAATAACCCCAGCTAATTCTAAAGCCCTAACCTAGTTCCCTAACCCGAATACACAAATTATCGTACTAAAATCTAGCTGTCTGTCCCACCTAAACTAAGCCCATAATTACAAGAGGCGGCACCCGCCTGGGAAACTAGCCTAATGTATTTAAACAATTTACAACTGCGTGATGCGAGGTGTAAGCCCTAGGGCATCTTACTTACATACCTCGCCCTCCCCTGAGTCAAATCAAAATCGGGAAGATAACGAACAAACAGTTTTCTCTGGCAACAAAATAACAAAGGCTATGGTACTTTGGTTCTCACACACAGGACAATACAGCACACGCAAGTTCAAAAACACGCAAGTTCAAAATCAATCCTCTCTAACAGAGGAAACGGGATATTTAAATAGAGCGCACGCCCCTCTGATTGGACACCGGACTGGCTGTAGACGACACCATTTGCCGACAACAGGAGGGGAATACCTGAGAGAGAGAGAGAGAGAGAGAGAGAGAGAGGGAGAGAACAACCCGCACAAATACTATCTTAGGGTACATGTCCGTAACACTCCCACCACTAAAGAGCAAACATATGGGGTTTGTGATAACAAAAAAAAAAACAACACAATTTCTTTTAAACAAACGTTGCAAAAAAAAAATCTACGCGCGTGAAAGCGCGTCGGCCAACACGTTCTCAGAACCCTTCTTATGTTTGATCTCTAAATTATAACCCTGTACCATTAGGGCCCACCGCATGAGGCGATGGTTGTGGTTGTACATTCGATTCAAAAAAACTAAGGGATTGTGATCAGTATACACTATAACTGGGAGAACACTAGAACCAACATAAACTTCAAAAAACTGTAGGGCAAGCAACAAAGCAAGGGTCTCCTGTTCTATGGTGGAGTACCGCGATTGACAGTCATTAAATTTGTGAGAATAATAACATACCGGGTGGTCAATACCCCCGGCATCTTCTTGCAACAAGACAGCACCAGCACCAACCATACTTGCGTCCACCTCCAGTTTAAAGGGTTTGCTAAAATCTGGGGCAGCGAGAACAGGAGAATTACTAAGCAGCGCTTTGACGCCTTCAAACGCACTTTGACACTCAGCTGACCACTCAAACGGAACAGACGGACTGAGCAAACTAGTCAGAGATGCAACCACAGTGGAAAAGTTTCTGCAGAAACCACGATAATATCCGGCCATACCTAAAAACCTACGCAGTTCACGTCGGGTAGTGGGCGGAGAATAAGCTGCAATAGCAATAGACACTTTAGCAGTAAGCGTACGGACTTCACCTCGCCCCACCTGCTTACCGAGATATGTAACCGTAGCTTTCCCAAACTCGCACTTGGCGAGGTTTAAGGTCAATGAAGCCTTAGCTAGACACTCAAACACTGTTCTTAAAGAACGTAGATGGTCAGACCACGTTTCGGAATGAACTACCAAATCGTCCAAGTAAGCCGAACAATTAGGAACCTCGGCCAGTACGATGTTTACCAGACGCTGGAACGTCGCTGGGGGCATTACGCATCCCGAATGCCATCACGGAGTACTGTAGGAAACTGTCAAGGGTGACAAACGCAGAGATGTCCGAGGCACAAGGAGTTAGTGGAACTTGCCAATAGCCTTTAAGCAAGTCTAGCTTACTGACAAATTTTGCCGAACCAATAGTGTCAATGCAGTCATCTATGCGGGGCAAAGGAAAAGAGTCTGGCACCGTGACAGCATTCACTTTCCTATAATCAGTACAGAACCTGACTGTACCATCAGGCTTTGGGATCAAAATACAAGGAGAACTCCACGGACTGGAACTGGGCATCGCCAGGTTATTCTCCAGTAAATAGGCAACCTCTTTTTTCATTACTAACCTTTTGGCCATGTTGACACGGTACGCATGCTGCTTAATTGGGGCAGCACCGCCAACATCCACGTCATGCTCAAGAACAGTCGTGCGACTGGGGACATCACAAAATAAACAAGGAAAATCGCGAACTAAAACAATAATATCAGCCGTTTGTTCTTCATTTAAATGCTCCAGGTGAGACGGGAGAGATAACAGCATCTCGGTGTTGCACAACCTCGCGCACTGCTGAGGCGTATTACGCAGCACTAAACCATCCTCATCAACATCATTAACGATGTTAAAACCAGGTACCAACGCAGCAGCAGCCACAGAAGAGATAGCGGGCCCTGCCATCTTATCGGTGGAGTGCACAGGTGGAACATCTCTGACATGATAGCGTTTTAACATGTTAATGTGACAGACTCGAGACGCGCGTTTTCTATCGGGAGTCTGCACCACATAGTCAGTGTCACTTAACTTTTTTTCTATTAAGGAAGGACCTGAAAACAAAGCAGAGAGAGAGGATCCGGGAATGGGCAACAGAACCAAGACTTGGTCACCCGGCTGTAAGACACGATGAACAGCCTTTTTATCAAAACGACGTTTCATTTTTGTTTGTACGGAAGAGAGCGAGCTTTTGGCTAAAGCGCATGCCTCATGCAATCGCTCCCTGAATTGACGGACATATTCTAACACACTCTTGGAACCAGAGTCAGCTAACATTATCTGATCTTTCAGAACTTTTAAGGGACCACGGACTGTGTGTCCGAACACTAATTCAGCAGGACTGAAACCAAGCGATTCTTGTACAGTTTCGCGAATAGCAAACAGTACTAACGGTACACCCTCATCCCAGTCTTTCTCAGTGTCCATGCAGTATTTACGCAGCATGGACTTTAGGGTTTGGTGCCACCTTTCCAAAGCACCCTGGCTTTCGGGATGATAGGCACTGGAAATATTGTGAGAGATGGCAAGAGACTGTAACACCCTCTCAAATAACTGCGAGAGAAAGTTAGTTCCCTGATCCGTTTGGACTACTTTTGGAAGGCCAAAAGTGGAGAAATATTTAACTAATACTTTGATCACAGCCTTAGCAGTAATGTTTCGCATGGGGATTGCCTCTGGGTATCTAGTAGCAGTACACATGATTGTTAATATATACTGATTACCGGACTTTGTTTTAGGTAGCGGACCAACACAATCAACGATCACTCGCTCGAACGGCTCTCCCATAACAGGGATTGGGTGGAGAGGCGCCGGCTGAATAACCTGGTTTGGTTTTCCGGTTATTTGGCAGGCATGACAAGTACGGCAGTACTGTGCTACATCGGATTTCATACCAGGCCAAAAGAAATGATGGAGTACGCGATCATACGTTTTGGTGACCCCTAAATGCCCAGACCACGGGACATCATGAGCCAGTGACAACACTTGGTTACGAAATGCTTTAGGAACCACAATCTGAAATACAGTGCTCCACTCGGTACCAGCACGGGGATTCCACTTCCGCATTAAGAGACCATTCTCAAGAAAGTAAGCTACCTTTTTCGTTTTTGCGTCTTCTGGACTACTAGCTGTGGCAAAACAATTCGCTAGGGTAACATCCTCAGTTTGCGCAACTATGAGCTTTGCATGGGTAACTGGTAGCATCATCTCACCAGTATCGGGTACTTCCTGGTGCACGACGCTCTCAGTGTCGGGACACATACGAGTCACAGGAGGAGAAACGTGAACATTCTCACTGGAGAACAGCGGGGCGAGCACCGTGTCAGCCAAGCCAATGACGTCATGCCATCGACGCGACTGAGCACGCGTCACCACACACGCAGGGAAAACCTCATCGTCAGTGCTACAGTGTGCGTCAGGAGTATCCAATACTTCAATAACAGGCAACACTTTTCCTCCCGCTATGTCATTTCCCAACAACATAGACACCCCCTGAACGGGGAGCTGCGGCTGCACGCCTACTTTAAAACGTCCACTAACCAAATCAGATACCAAGTGAACTTGGTGTAAGGGAACAGGCGCACAACCCATGTCAACGCCCTGCAGTATTACATTCCAACCACAGTACGACTGCTCAGACCAGGGCAACACATCCCTGTGTCTCGTAATATTTTTATCGGTTTCTGATCCTTTGGGTCACCGGTAAATGAAACAAATCCCTGAAATATGAACGGCTGATAGGTGGGATCAGGAGGGACAGTAACACCGCTGGAATCAGAACTGTTCTTCACTGAATTCTTTGTAGGCCCAACTGTTTTAGTTAAGCCAACACCTTTGGTGGTCAGACTCGGAGGCGCTGTTTTTTTATTTTTCAACGTGAGACAGTCAGCAATAACGTGTCCTACTTTGTGGCAATAATAACACTCACGCACCTCCTTCTCCTTCGAGTTTCGATTCACCCCTGAACTCCGATTTTGTTGTGAATTAGGATGACTCTCTACACTTCTAATCTCATTTCGAGATGTGGAAAACACCGTTTTGTGAGTCAAAACAAACTCGTCCGCAAGCACCGCGGCCAGGGATAAAGACATCACTTTTTGCTCATTAAGATAAATTACCAAACGTTCTGGAAGACTGTTCTTAAACTCCTCCACCAAGATTAACTCGCGAAGGGAATCATGATCAGTCACCTTAGTTGCTGAGCACCACCTGTCAAAGAGTGTCTCTTTCTCTCGAGCAAACTCAACGTACGTTTTATTTATTGACTTCTTGTAATGCCTGAACTTCTGTCTATAGGCTTCAGGCACCAGCTCATACGCACGCATCACAGCGTTTTTAACGCATTCGTATTTCAGACTATCTTCAAGCGACAAAGCAGACACAACCTCCTGAGCTTTACCGAACAGTTTGCACTGCAACAGTAGCGGCCACATCTCCTTCGGCCACTTTAGGGTTGAGGCAATACGCTCAAAAACACTGAAATACGAGTCAACCTCTGTCTCTCTAAATGGGGGAACTAACGAAATGTTCTTTCGAACATCAAACCTGTCTATCTGAGAAGCCGGTGACGTAGGTAATACAGAAGCGGAGGACACGTCATCCGACGACCGCTGTGCTTGAGCCAAGGCTATTTTCTCCTCCTTCTCAAGTCGCCGAATCTGAACGTCGGCTTCCAGTTCAATTTTTCTAATCTCCAATCGGAGATTACACTCCCTCTCAGCCTCAGCCTGTTTGCTCTGCGCCTCTATTTGCAGGCGGGCCAGGCGTACTTTAAGACGCAGATCAGCACCTGTTACTGAACGAGATGGCGTGTGAGAGGGCGTAAACAAAGACGATAGTGGCTCAAAACGTGGCAAGGTGGCTGGCGGTTTATCCTCCATATCAGACACATCTGAGTCAGCATCAGGCTCCCTCATCACCTGGTCGCCCATCCGTGAGGACGGAGAAAAATGCGGACTAGAAGTAGCTGGCTCAGCAACAACCTCACCAAGCACCTGCTGTTCAACTAAACCGGCCAACACTACCTGCTTTAGCTCTGCCTTCACCAAGCTCCGCGATACAGAGATTTCATAGTGATTCGCAATACCAAACAGGTCCACCTTGCGACACTGGTCCAATAAGTCGACCGACGGGGCCTCTATAAACAATTGTACCAAAGAAACAGCCATAATCAATACAGTGCATACGCTATTCACTACGGCCAACCACACGCAACTAAACACTAATCAAAGCACAACAACACATACAGACACAAACGTGTAGGAATTAAATCCCGGACGGGACCCCACTCATGTTACGATTCCCCTTGGTGTTATGACTCGTCTAGGGGTAGAATGGGGGAAAACGTAATATGCCGCGTCTGTATGCACCGCTGCGCAATGATAAGGCTCTGACAAACGGGTGTAAAAATAATACCCAAAGGTTTATTAACAAATAATAATAATATAAGAAAACATATAGGGAAACAAAGGGGAGGACGCCATAACAAACGGGTACCAAAGCATAGAAATAAACAAAATAACCCCAGCTAATTCTAAAGCCCTAACCTAGTTCCCTAACCCGAATACACAAATTATCGTACTAAAATCTAGCTGTCTGTCCCACCTAAACTAAGCCCATAATTACAAGAGGCGGCACCCGCCTGGGAAACTAGCCTAATGTATTTAAACAATTTACAACTGCGTGATGCGAGGTGTAAGCCCTAGGGCATCTTACTTACATACCTCGCCCTCCCCTGAGTCAAATCAAAATCGGGAAGATAACGAACAAACAGTTTTCTCTGGCAACAAAATAACAAAGGCTATGGTACTTTGGTTCTCACACACAGGACAATACAGCACACGCAAGTTCAAAAACACGCAAGTTCAAAATCAATCCTCTCTAACAGAGGAAACGGGATATTTAAATAGAGCGCACGCCCCTCTGATTGGACACCGGACTGGCTGTAGACGACACCATTTGCCGACAACAGGAGGGGAATACCTGAGAGAGAGAGAGAGAGAGGGAGAGAACAACCCGCACAAATACTATCTTAGGGTACATGTCCGTAACACAAAGGCTTCAGGCGAAACAGGCCATCATAACCTGCTTGGCCTTTCAGCTGGTCATTGATGGCATCTGCTGTTGTGTCGCTCATGTGGAGGAATGCACCAATGGCCTCATACCTGTAGCCCGGCATCACACTGCAGGGAAAGGGGTGCTTGTGAAGCCGGTCCTTCCTCCATAGGTCACGGGCAGCAGATGGCTTGACAAGACCCAGGTACAGGACGATGGACAGATATCTTTGCATGTCCTCAGCATCCACATCAGACCATGGCGTATGCAGTCCCTGAGCATGTTTGCGGGCTGCGTTGCCATTTGTGTTGTCACAGAGGAGCTTGAGGACATCTGCGCTGAAGAACAGCCGAAAGAGATCCAGGGGGCTGTAGGCCTGATGAAGGTCCAGCTGCACTCCTGGGGTCCTCCGGGGGCAGAAGGGGAACTGATGAGGCTCTTCATCCTCATCCGCCATGTCGTGCCATCCGTCCTCAGACTCGGGCTCTGGCTCGATTGCTCTTTTTTTCGGAGCTCCTCGCGCTGAACGAGAGCAGGGCCTCCTTGACCTTGTGACCAGAGTCCTGCGGGGATGAGCAGCAGGAGCAGGAGCAGGAGCAGGTGCAGGTGCAGCAGCAGGTGCAGCAGCAGCAGGTGCAGGTGCAGCAGCAGCAGGTGCAGGTGCAGCAGCAGGAGCAGGTGCAGGTGCAGGAGCAGGTGCAGGACTGTCCAGAACAGAAGCATCTTCTATCCTGAATTATTTCAAAGAAAGCAAAATTTAAAAAGTGCACAATAAGAGCCACATAGTGTACTATGTTGTGAAACAAAAATGAAAATGCTAGGCTTTTCCAAAAACATTTAATAAATGCTACATTTGACATGGAGACTGCGATTCAGATTTACCCTAAATTAAGTTAGTTTACTTTATTTCGGTCATTAACATTTTCTTAATGTGTAGAAATATATAATTCAATAATAATAAGTACTTTGACTGAAAATGTGTACCTACCCTTCTTACAATATACATTTTACCCTTTAAGAATTACAAAAATGTATTAGAATTACAAAAATAATTACTTTTTGTAATTCTTTTCTAAATTAAGTTGTTACTTTAGTCTTACAAATATCACAAAAATCAATACTAACCAGTGACACTGGATTGCCATTCACAACCAGCAACAATGTCATAAGTTAGTTTATGGCCCATGCATGCTAATGCATGGCTAAGCTATGTATCAACAGGCCTACTTATTATACAATACATGATATGACTTATGCTACCATTTAGCCACAAGAAATTAGATAATAAATGCTCTATTTTACATGACTACTGTGACTAAAATTCATGCATGCCAATGCATGGCTAAGCTATGTATCAACAGGCCTACTTATTATACAATACATGATATGACTTATGCTACCATTTAGCCACAAGAAATTAGATAATAAATGCTCTATTTTACATGACTACTGTGACTAAAATTCATGCATGCCAATGCATGGCTAAGCTATGTATCAACAGGCCTACTTATTATACAATACATGATATGACTTATGCTACCATTTAGCCACAAGAAATTAGATAATAAATGCTCTATTTTACATGACTACTGTGACTAAAATTCAACCGATGCACAAATAAAGTTATTTTTAATTTAATACAGTTAATACTTACATGTCAAGAGCCACATCTTCGCCCTGGGCAAAAGCATCTTCTACAAAAGAGTCGATGCTTTCAGCCTCAGATCCGCCTTCACTCTCTCCCTCGGACTCGCTCCTAAAAATCTCCTCCACTACATCCGACAGGGACATATATTTTTTGGCCATCATATATATATATATATATATATATATATATATATATATATATATATATATATATATATATATGATATATAAAAATACAAATTTACTCGAATCTCAATGTAATAATGATGACTCACGGTGTGCGCATAAAGCAGGTTGATTACGATCTAAAATGGCTTCCGGATGTGCGCAACCAGGCACGATGTTACGCGTGGATAGTGATCGGCTAGTTAAATTCACGTATGGGAATGCCATACCATTTCAGAAAGCTTAGGATGTACTCTATTGGACTATATAAGTGTCAATTAAAACCATGTTTGTGTGACGGATGTACAATTAAATCTTTTGAATGCGATCATTACGCACGGCCATTTTAGATCATGGACACATGTTGAGAAAAGGATGCAATATTAAAAACGGGTCAACCAAGACAAAAAATAACCTCAGATTCTTGCAGGGGACATCTTAATCTTTATAACCAAAGGTAAGGTTACGAGTTTATTTCATATTTTACCGGAGCTTTTTATCGCAAAAGAAAGTTATGTGGTGACAAGGAAACATCACTCGTTTTTTTCCCTGTGGAGTGAGTAAGCATGTTGACAGTTTTACTTGTATGTATTCAGAATCTTGGAAGGTGTTTCTTGCTGCTGTGATAGTAAACGATTTTTTGGTGATGAAATAAAAACTTTAATTAACTTGCAAATGTGTTTAAATGTCTGCTATCTTACATGTGGTCGGGTCCATTGTAGATGTAGTAGTAGCTACAGTGTAGCAGCATAGCATGCTACGTTCATGAATTACAAGCTAATGGTGGCAGCTAGAAACGTGATATTTCGCACGCTGATAGGATATTAAGTACTGATTATGATCATATGCGGTTATGGTGATAAATATGGTAATATCCATATTTTCGTAACTAGCATATAACTAGCGACGTATTTATGACGTGTCATAAAAAAGTAGAAGACGCGTGCGTCTCTGCCACTAGGGGCCAGCACTAACAGGTTAATAAATCTCTTGCCTTGTCATTGCCCCCTCACAGACCATATGACTGCTGTATTGACCTGCTTCCAGGGGCCACCCTGCCGTCCAGCCGCCTATACAACCTGTTCCGTCCAGAGAGAACTGCCATGGAGACATACATCCATGATTCACTCGCAGCAGGTATCATTCGTCCGTCCTCCCCCAGTTGGGGCCGGGTTTTTCTTCGTCTCCAAGAAGGATGGGACCTTACATCCGTGTATTGATTACCGTGGCCTAAATGCCATTACCATCAGAAACAAATACCCACTGCTTCTCATTAACTCTATTTTTGAACCCCTCCATGGATCCAGTCTTCTCCAAACTGGACATCCAGAACGCCTAACACCTGGTCCAGATCCAGGACGGAGACGAATGGAAAACCGCATTCAACATGCCTCTGGGACACTTTGAATACTGGTGGTCCCATTCGGGCTCACTAACGCCCCAGTCTTCCCTCTGGTCAAATAAAAAAACCCAATGCCCCAGTGCAGTGATGGGGACACTGTGCTGTAGAAAATGCCATTTTTCGGATGAGATGTTAAACCAACGTCCTGACTCTGTGGTCATTAAAGATCCCATGACACTTATCGCAAAGAGTAGGGGTTTCCCTGGTGTCCTGGCTAAACTCCCAACCCAAGCTCTTTCAATCTGCCACCTAATCATCCCCCAGTTTAATTGGCTAAAAAAAGTCTTCTCTCCCTCTCCACCTCAGCTGATGTGTGGTGAGCATTCTGGCGCAAAATTGCTGCCGCTGCATCACAAAACTTTCCCCAGCCAAAAGCCATGGGTTAATGGTGATGGCCATGCTAAGCTCAGAGCACGGTCTTCTGCCTATAGATCTGGGGACCTGGAGGCCTTGAGGAAGTCAGAGATGCCAAAAGAGCCTACAGGGACAAGTTGGAGTCTAACTACCATAGTTCCGACCCCAGACGCATGTGGTGTGGACTGCGCTCCATAACAGACTACAAAGGGAGAAATAACAGTGATGCCCAGCCCGCCGCCTCTCTTCCTGACGAGCTCAACACCTTTTACGCACGGTTTGAGGCGAGCAACACCATCCCTATTGTAAGACTAGTTGAGGACCAGGATGACTGCACTCTGTATCTATCTATGGCTGACATGAGGAGAGCTTTTAAAAGAGTAAACCCTCGGAAGTCACCAGGGCCAGATGGCATTCCAGGCCGTTTCCTCAGAGTGTGCCCCGACCAGCTAGCGGAGGTATTCACCTCTATATTCAACCTCTCCCTGAAACAGTCTGCAGTCCCCACCTGCTTCAAACAGACAACCATTGTGCCCGTACCAATGAAACCTTCCATCACCTGCCTGAATGACTACCGCCCTGTAGCACTGACCTCCATCATCATGAAGTGCTTCGAGCGGTTAGTCAGAACCCACATTAGCCATCACCCTGACAGTGCACACCGCCCTCTCCCACCTGGATAAGGGTAACACATACGTGAGGATGCTGTTTATAGACTACAGCTCAGCATTCAACACAATTGTGCCCGCTAAGCTCATTCCCAAGCTCAGGATTCTGGGTCTTAACACCTCCCTATGCAACTGGATCCTGGACTTCCTGACGGGCAGACCCCAGGTGGTGAGAATGGATAACCTGAGCTACTCCTCTGCACTGACCCTGAGCACTGGAGCCCCTCAGGGCTGCGTACTCAGTCCCCTCCTGTACGCCCTGTTCACACACGACTGTGTGGCCAAGCGCAGCTCCAACGCCATCCTTAAGTTTGCAGACGACACCACCATCCTGGGTCTCATCTCCAACAACGATGATACCGCCTACAGAGAGGAGGTCAGCATCTTAGCAACATGGTGCCAGGACAACAACCTTTCTCGCAATGTCCGCAAGACTAAGGAGATGATTGTGGACTTCAGGAAGCGACAGGGTGGGGGGGGGTTCACGCCCCCATTCACATCGATGGAGCTGAAGTGGAAAGAGTCTCCTACTTCAAGTTCCTTGGTGTGTTCATCAGTGATGACCTCTCCTGGTCCAGGCAATCGGTCGCGGCAGTAAAAACTGCCCAAAAGCGCCTATACTTTCTGAGGAGACTCAAGAAGTTTGGCATGTCTGCCAAAACTCTCACTAACTTCTACAGGTGCACCACTGAGAGCATTCTCACTGGCTGCATTACTACCTGGTACAGCAGCTGCTCCGCTGTTGATCGCAAGGCTCTTCAGAGGGTGGTGAAGACAGCGGAGCGCATCATTGGCTGCCACCTCCCCTCTGTGCAAGGCATCTACCACACACAGTGCCTTAAGAAAGCACGGAAAATCATAAAAGACTACAGCCACCCAGGCTATGGACTGTTCTCGCTGCTGCCGTCTGGTAGACGTTACCAGAGCATACAGACACGGACTACCAGACTCACAAACAGTTTTTTCCCCCAGGCCATCAGGCTTCTCAACCAGCAACATTAATCTCATTAATCTCACCTCATTGTATGCTCTACGCACTTCCTATGTACATTCAATGTACATCACCATAATTTCATTGAATTTATTGTACATATCTATCGGCACCTCCACACTTTATATTTATAATATTTAATACTGTTACTCCTACTGTCCATATCTGTAACTGCTGCTAGTGTTTTACTGCTATGTATATTTATGTTATTCTTGCCCTTATTTGACTCTTTTTAACAATTTAATATATATATATATATATATTTTTTATGCCTACTACATAGTTGTTGCTTGCCATGTCCTAAGAATTTAATTGTTCAGAATGACCTTGTGTTATACTGTGCACTTGATAAATAAAAACACTTTGACACTGACCCAGGTGGGTGCTACACAATGGTGGTGGTTGAGGCGAGTTTCCCCTCATCATTGTAAAGCGCTTTGAGTGTGAGAAAGGTGCTATATAAATGCAAGTAATTATTAATTATTATTAACAGTTCCTGGGGTTCGCTAACTTCTACCGCCGCTTCATCCGGGGCTACAGTCAGGTAGCAACCCCTCTCACTAACCTTACCTCCACCTCTGTCTCCTTCACTTGGACTCCCGAAGCTGACGCTGCCTTCTCTAGCCTGAAGTCTAGGTTCACCTCCGCTTCAGTTCTCATACACCTGGACCCCAGTCACCAGTTCATCATGGAGGTTGACGCTTCCCATTCCGGGGTTGGCGCCATCCTGTCTTAGCACTCGGCGGATGATCAGAAGTTACACCCTTGTGCCTTCTTCTCCCGCCGAGCGCAACTATGATGTGGGTATCCGGGAACTTCTGTCAGTCACGCTTGCTCTGGAGGAGTGGAGGCATTGGCTGGAGGGGGCGGAGCTTCCGTTTATAGTCTGGACTGACCACAAAAATCTCTCATACATCCAGTCCACCAAACGTTTAACCTCCCGCCAGGCCCGTTGGGCACTTTGGCAGATTTAATTTCTCAATCACCAACCGAACCAAATGGTGAAAGTGATTGCTACTCGCTAACTATCAATTAATGGAATAACGTTGCTTGCTGTGAGGCTAGGTAGCTAGATAGCTAAACCGACTAATCGATCAGCTATTATACCTGGCTACTGTTAGCATATTTCCCAATACGTTTGGAGCGACGTGGTCGTTCATCCGTCATGACAGTACGTCTCCAAACAAGCCTCTGCTAAATAAATCCCGTTAGTGACGACTATGTAGCCTACTGACTTTATTTTGTGGCCATACTGTGGAGGTGTGCCACAGATGAATCAAGTTAGGGGAAGCACTGCAACGTTAGCCAGAAGTCAAAATATTGTAAACTAGTTAGCTAGCTAGCTAAGGTGAGACTTTATAATTACCAATGTTTTTAGGATTTTTTACTGTTATTTTCATGTAATGTCATGGGAGTAATGACTTGGTGTTTCAATACGGAAATATCCTTTCATGTCAGTGGGCAAAATGCACCTTTTAGCCACAGGGTGGCAGTCGAAGGCCATAAATGGTAAATGAGATTCAAAAGATTGGTCAGACTATGGTTTCACACGCATCCTATGCATCGTACACAGCTAGCAAAAATGGTAATATTGACTTTTGCTAAATAATGTTAAAGCTTTGCATCAAATCAGCGCCATTGCCCATCTATAGGACTCCATTATACAGTTTGTAGCAGGGGAGCAGCCACTCTTACTTATTGCCTTGTAAGCAATCGGTGAATTGCATAGATTACTTTTTCTTCAGGTTCCTATTGGCACACCTGCGCTTGCTAGCTAGCCCGCTTAGTAAAGGGCAAAAGATAACGTTTGGCAACAGAGGTGAAAGCAATGGCTTTAACGTTAGTGAAGTTGATGTTAAATTTGCTAAACCGAATTTACCATCAGCTAACTACTGGTTAAAAATTATTTAATAATTGCCATAGCCAAGTATATGCAGGTAATACATTTGTAACGTCTTGTCAAACTTTGCATCTGTTCACCAACCTATGGCAATGAGTAATGGAATGCATAATGCTGGAGAAGATGGAGGACATGCAACGAGACGGCATCAAAGTTCAATATTTCCCTAAAACCCTGGAAAATCCAACTTAATCTTTATCCAAGTAAAGATTCACATGTATCGATTAAAGACTTGTTTTTATCAATAGTCTACTATTTGTGGTGCGATTTGTGTTCAAGCAACCTGTGCCCTCGTTTCGTTAGCCATTACATCGTGGGTATATTACGTAACATTGCAGTTAGGGGTGGGAATCTCTAGGCACCTCACGATTTGATTCTGATTCAATTAAGGTCAACCGCTGGAGAAACAGCACCAGCTGATTACCGATGTTGCTGGTGTGACCATATTTTCAAAAAGGGGGGCAGGGGTAACGTTAGACAGGCGTTATGAACAAAATAAAGGCTACCTGTTTGTTTATATGTGGTTTATAGAACAAGCAAAACTTAACTGGACATTTTTATGAATTTAGAAATCCCGTCTTTTCAGTCCCAAAAGAATAACTGTCCAGGAAAAAGAGGACGTCTGGTCAGCCGAGCTAACATTAACGCCAGCTATATACCGTCAAATAACTTAATGCTACCTCAAGTTCGTTGCTGTTCAGATCAAAGCAGATATGGTGGTAATGATAGCTGGCTTTAGTAGTTCAAATACCGGCATTAATGTTACAGCAGTGCCGTCTCAATAACTGAAGCGCAAACGTTAATGTTACTTTGTGAGCAGCACTGGGACATCTAAGTTAGCACAAATGCATTTGTCGCTGGTTTTGGGTTTAGGAAAAGGGACACAAATTTATCCTCCCTCCAATCTATCAAGGTAGGTATTATAGGTTCCCCAAGCAAATCTTTTCACCATCCTGTCTGACTCAATTTATGTTTTTTTTTAACGATTTTCAGTGAGCTACTGCAATCTTTCCATTGGTTTCAGTCCACCTGTCCTTGACCGAACCGATTGGCCGAGGTTAGAACGCATAGTAACGGTTGCTAAAGTATGATTGGACAATTTTTGGTTTGGGGAGGAGCCTAGCGTCAGGTCAATTGAGTTTTAAATAATCGATTATTGAGTTTTCTGCATCGAGCCATAATCTTTCAAGAGAGAATCGCCATGCATCTCAGAATCAATTTTTTCCCCCACCCCTAGTTGCAGTATCTGTAGTGGTTCGCGGCTGTTTATTTTCTTTTCTTTTGCGGCTCTCGTCCTGCTTTAACAATTGTTAATCAATCTGATTTTTTCCACGTTCCGTTTTGTGGTTTTCCAGCCTCATTATTGTTTTCATCTGGGCTTCTACGTGCGGGGTATTTAAGTTCCTCACTTCCGCTTCTCTAGTGCTTGTTTGTCTTATGACATTGCATTTGAGCCAGGTACAGCTAGAAACTAGCGACCTCCTGATATTAAACTTGGTTTAGGGGACTTGCTATAGCTACTTAATCGGGTATAGGATTTGTTTTCCGCCTGGTAGTTTTTGGTGCTATCTATTTTGTACTTTGCTGTTCTCTCAGAGACAGTGTTTCTTTGTACTTTCGTTTTGGTTTGACACTCTACCGGCTTTGAGCTACGGTAGCCGAGAGCGTTCTTGTGTTTTACTAAGATTCCCGTTCTTAGCTCATTACGTGAGCTCGGGATATTTAGTTGATATTCTACTAGTTTTCTAGTTGTCCCGTTTTTGTGGGTTTATTTTCGTTTTGGCTGTTAGCCTTAAGGAATTAGTTCCTGTCTTTTCTTTCTTATTATTATTTTCTCTCCCTAACTATTGGTCCTCACGGTTGTGAGTTGACTTGTTCAGATCCCCCCAACCTTTGCGTTTGAATCTCCGAATCATCAAGGAACCCTCCTACAGTATCATTGCATTTAGTTTTGCGTTGCCAAGTTAGCATTTTGTAATTGTCCAAAGGATAGCGTTTGGAAACGCGTCTTCCATCAAGAATGAAACATGGGCCTATAGGCTGTGTACGAGCTCAATTCAGCTGCTTGTTGTCTTGTTGTTCAGAATTCCTTTGAAAAATATTTTTGAAGATGACTGACTATTTGGCTGTATGACCAATTTATCAGTTCTAGTTATGGAGGATGGGCAGTTGAATTTAGCAACTGACTAAAGTAAAATTGCATCCCATCTAGCCAAAAGACGTTGTGACGACGTCGCTGGACGGTCACGTTTTCGTTGCAGGAACATCACATAATAACGTCGCCACAACATGACAAGTGAAAGACTTCTATACGTCGTAGCGACGTCTTCATTTGACGTTGTGAGGACGTCATGAGGATGTAGTAGCGACGTTGTGAGAATGTTAGTTATTGGTTACCTTAAGGTCTTCAGCAGGTTATTTTGACGTTGTGACGACGTCGCTGGACGGTCACTTTTTTTTCGTTCCAGCGACGTCACATAATAACATAGCCACAACGTGACAAGTGAAAAACTTCTATACGTTGTAGTGAAGTCTTAATTTGTGAGGACATAGTAGCAACGTGGTGAAAATATCTGAATATTTCCGATTTACGAGAAGAAAAAACTATTTGCACGTTCAACTAGTTTTTTCTTCTGGGAAGTCGCAAATGTTCAGACTTCCGAGATCATTTGAACACAGCATTAGCTAGGTCTCCCTCTCATCACTGCCATCAGGGCCAAGTTCTTTTTAAAATGCGAATTTATCTGCAGCAAGGTTATCCTTGGGCCTGTTCCAGAAAGCAGGGTTATTGCGTTGGTTGGATAACTGTACGGAGTAAAACCCGAAACCCTCCCAAATCTGGAACATTGAGGTAAAAAGTGTTTTCTGGATTTTACTTAATGCAGTTAACTCTGCAATCCTGCTTTCTAGAAGAGGGCCCAGGTGTTGCAGTTCTCAGTCAGTGCATGTCTGTCTCGGATCCACTATAAGTTATACTTGTAAATAAAAGCTACTTTAGCTCATTGTAAATTTTATTACGCGATTAAAGATACAAACAATTAAGCCAGTCCACTAATGTTAACGAGGGATAGATACGTTGATCTCACGTTAGCAATGGACCAGTCCACTAATGTTAACGAGGGACTGATATGTTGATCTCACGTTAGCAATGGAAAACTACAAATAAGAAAGAGATCAAGAAACCAAATGGATGGACACCACAATGCCAGTAGTTATAAGGTTATGCAGGTTAAACATATGATATTGCAAGATTGTTAGTAAGCTACATTTTACATAATTTACATATGGTGATCTGAATAAGTAGTATGTGGGGTAGGAGTGAAACAGTGAAAAGGAAGAAATCACAAGGTATGGGTCTGGACATTATCAAGCTTCAGTATTCTGCATGAAAGTTATATGATTACAAAGACATTATGATTGAAACCCCTTTTGTAGGTATTGCTTATCTGCTATGTTTGTCAACTTGACATTATAGAGAGCAGGCTGTGCACCAGTCATAGTGAATTGGAATGTATTTGATTAGAAAAATGTGGATTTCATTCATCCCCAAGCACAAACACATGCCCCATTACAAAGGATTATGCAGTTTACAGAATCACAAGCAAAGCAACAAGGCTGATATGAATGTTAAATAAGAATGTTTTGGAAAACAACATAAAAATTAATCAAATAGTTCTGATGTGGCATCGTCGTCATCCGTCAATAGGGCCTCCTGCGTTTTCTGGAAAAAAATTTATGTAAATAAACACAGCTAGATGAATGGTAATTTCCCCTCAAAGGTTTTCCCTTGTTGCTGGATGAGAGTCATTTGTGAAATAAAGCCTTGCATGACTGTCAAAAGTAAGTACATTTGATAAATGTAATCAATGATTCAATGTGCATGTATTATATATCAACAAGTGTGTTTACGTGCGCACTACTGTAATATTGGGGATATGACCATCATTATCTGCGGAAGTGGGGGTGCAGCTACAGCATCCCCTGCTTGGCTGATGGGGTACTGAAGACCTGGCAATTAGGAGAACTGCTTGAAAGTGAATTTGTGTCATTTTTCAACGCATTAAAAGCATTTTGCATAGTTTTTACATTGTTTTTAGTTCAAAATGGTAGGTTTGTGGAAGGTTGGAGAAATTGATGTGCAATATTGAATCGTTTTAATATTTTTTAAAAGCTACTATAAGATTTAATCAACATGAGATGTTGAATATGCACTCGATTTAAGTGTCGTGTCAAAAAAAGATTGTGTTTTTGTTTTGTTCAGTGTCGTGATAAACTCTGGACCCAGCCTATTTTTATTCTGCATGGACTTATTTTGTAGTCTGAAGGAGTGTCATGTGGGCAATTGCATTTGTGCAAACCTTTGTTTAAATCTGTGTTTTGCATGGTGTGATCATGTGTAGCCTATAGAGTTCTATTTCATTTTTAGGGCCGAAACATATCTCACGCAGATACGCGAACGTGGATGCTTCGAGCTACGCAAACAGCTTTCCTTTTGCCATGACATTTGTTAAAGACAAACCAGAGGAAAGCACAGATCAAACAAGAAAGTTGTTTACTGTTGTTGCCTGCTATAGCGTCCCTCACTGCAACGCTATGCCAAGAATTTCAGTTTAAATATTTTAGAACAAAATCAAAGGGTTGTTTCTCCTGACTCATTTCCCATTGAACTTTATGGAAAAATAAGTCAGGAGAAACAACCCTTAACTTAACTTTGGTAGAACTTTGGGTTGTGTACTAGTTACCTGGCCATGATATGAGTCAAACGAAATATGTTTGTTAGTTGCTCTGTGCTCCCCTGGGGTGATAATCCAGAATAGGGTATTTGTCACTCTCCATTCACTTCGATAGGACACCTATAACAGTCTAAAAATTATACTTCTAGCACATATACGAACGCGTATAATATTAATACAAACAATAACCAGCTTTCGTGGAAATTTGGACCAATTAGTTGTTTCTGACGCATTGGCGCATTAACGCTGTTTCTGGCGCAAGAATTACCTACCGGATGTACGTTCCAAATAAAATACGAAAAAGCCAGGAAAGGGCCATTTAATTCAAAAATAAAAAATGCGTACGAGTACTGGTTATTGTTTGTATTGACAGAAACCACATAGTTTCATCCTATTCCCGTGTAATTTACAGTTTAATCTAGTCCCACCCCCAAATTCCCAGAGAGATCCATTCAAATGCAGAGGTTATAGTATTCCTTGTAAGAGTACCTGAAAATAAGATATCAAGAGTCATTTTATGTTTTCATCAAGAAAGTCATGACATACCAAAGGATATGCAATCAATTATTAAATATGATGACTTACAGTCAAGCCGGAAAGTCTGCACACCCCTTTCACCTTCTCCACGTTTTATTACGTTACAGACATATTCTACAATAGATTGAGTTCATTTTTTGTCTCAAAATTCTACACAAAATAGCCCATAATGACAAGGTGAAAACAGGTTTTTAGAAATTTGTGCTAATTTATTAAAAATCTAAACCCTTTCATATTACATCCAAAAGCGAGCTGAGGTGCATTTTGTTTCCACTGATACTGCTTGAGATGTTTCTACAACTTAATTGGAGTCCACCTGTGATAAATTAAATTGATTGGACATGATTGGGGATTGCCAACACCTGCCTATATAAGGTCCCACAGTTGACAGTGCATGTCAGAGAAAACTCCAAGCCATGGGGTAAAAGGAATTATCTGCAGACCTCAGAAACAGGATTGTGTCAATGCATAGATCTGGAGAAGGGCATGAAAAAATATCTGCAGGTCCCAAAGAGCACAGTTCGTAAATGGAAGAAGTTTGTAACCACCAAGGATCTTCCTAGACCTGGCCGCCCGGCCAAACTGAGCAATCGGGGAAGACGGGCCTTGGCCAGGAAGGTGAGCAGGAACCCGAAGGTCACTCTGACAGAGCTTCAGCGTATCCTTGTGGAGATGGGAGAACCTTTCAGAAGATCAACCATCCAGGCAGCACTCCGCCAATCAGGCCTTTATGGTAGAGTGGCCAGACGGAAGCCCCTCCTTAGTAAAAGGCACATCACAGCCTGCTTGGAGTTTGCCAAAAGGCACCTCGAGGACTCTGATGAAACCAAAATGTAACATTTTGGCCTGAATACCAAGCGTCACGTCTGGAGGAAACCAGGCACCGCTCATCACCTGGCCAATACCATCCCTACAGTGAAGCATGTCGGTGGCAGCATCATGATGTGAGGATGTTTTTCAGCAGCGGGAACGGGGCGACTAGTCCTGATAGAGGGAAAGATGAATGCAGCTAAGTACACCGAGATCCTTGAAGAAAACCTGCTCCAGAGCGCTCTGGACCTCAGACTAGTGCGAAGGTTTACCTTCCAACATGACAACGACCCGAAGCACACAGCTAAGAGAACAAAGGAGTGGCTTCGGAGAAAGTCTGTGCATGTCCTTGAGTGGCCCAGCCAGAGCCCAGACCTGAATCCAATTGAACATCTGTGGAAAGACCTGAAAATGGCTGTGTACCGATGCTCCCCATCCAACCTGATGGAGCTTGCAAGGATATGCCAAGAGGAATGGGCAAAAATGTCCAGAAACAAGTGTGCCAAGCTCGTAGCTTCTTTCCCAAGACGCCTTGAAGCTGTAATCGCTGCCAAATGTGCAGCAACCTAGTATTAGGCTAAGGATGTGTACAGATATGTAACCCCTAAATAACCTATTTTTGTCAGTAAAATGAAATTGCATATTTCCTAAAAACCTGTTTTCACTTTGTCATTATTGGCTATTGTGTGTAGATGTTTGAGGCAAAAAATGAACTCAATCTATTGTAGTATAAGTCTGTAACATAATAAAATGTGGAGAAGGTGAAAGGGGTGTGCAGACTTTCCAGCTTGACTGTAAGTTAATGTTAATTTGTCCAATTACTTTTGGTCCCCTAAAAGGGGGGGGGGGCATGTATAAAAACGGCTACAATTGCTACACGGTTCACCCGATATGGATGTAAAAACCCTCAAATTAAAGCTGAAAGTCTGCACTTTAACCTCTGAGTCGTACCGCTCGCGTGAATCAAACAGAGTCCAGCCCAAGCTTGGGTAAGGAGAACGGGGTTTTTATTGTTCGCCTTTCTCCACAACACAAAACAGTAATCCCTCCAGACCTTAGTCATTTCCTCCCCTCAACTCCCAGAAGGCTCCTTTTTATAGGTTCTCAGGCTCACTGTTGAACAATCAAGGCAATTGGTTAATTGATACAAACAATACCACAATCAATCGTCACCAATTGCCTGATTGCTAACAGCTGTGCCGGTTCCATAAACCACCTGAGCTCACTCTCTCTCTTGCCGGCCTTGCCTAAAACCACGCCCCCCTACCACATACCCCCACCGCCCGACTTAGGCCGGGAAGCCATCCGGCCAATGCTCAACTCACCCCCACCTCCTCCTCCTCCTCCTCCACCGGACAGGAGAGAAAGTCAGCCACCACCATCTGCACTCCCGGCCTATGAACCACCTTGAAATTAAAAGGCTGTAAAGCCAGATACCAACGAGTGATTCGGGCGTTGGTATCTTTCATGCGGTGAAGCCATTGGAGGGGAGCATGGTCCGAGCAGAGGGTGAATGGGCGACCCAGTAGATAATAACGGTGGGATCCGACCACTCATCTAATGGCCAGACACTCCTTCTCGACCGTGCTGTACTTAGCTTCTCGTTGTGACTATTTCCTGCTAATGTACAGCACTGGTCGGTCGACCCCCTCCACCTGCTGAGTCAAAACGGCCCCCAGCCCCCTGTTCGATGCGTCAGTCTGCAAATTAAAGGGGAGAGAGAAGTTAGGGGTGAACAAGAGCGGTTTCCCACAAAGAGCTTCCTTCACCCTCTCAAACGCCTGCCGACACAATTCCGTCCACTGGACCGGGTCTGAGGCACCTTTCCGAGTCAAGTCGGTTAGGGGACTGGTCAGCTCAGGAAAAGCCGGAATAAACCTTCTGTAGTAGCCGGCCAGTCCCAAAAACCTCCTCACATCTTTTTTGGTCTTGGGTCGTGGACAGGTCGCAATCGCTGCGGTTTTGTCCACAAGAGGCCGCACCTGTGCACTTCCCAAGTGGTACCCCAAATACCGTACCTCCACTCTGCCAATCGCACACTTCTTTGGGACTCCAGCACCGCCCCCACATGCCGCACATGCTGAGCCCAGTTGTTACTGTGGATGATGATGTCATCCAGATAGGCTGCAGCGAAAGCCGCATGCGGACGCAGCACCCTGTCCATGAGACGTCAAAATGTGGCAGGGGCTCTGAATAACCCAAACGGAAGTGTCCGGAATTGGTACAAACCGTCCGGAGCGGAGAAAGCCTTGGACTCTGGAGACAAGGGAATCTGCCAGTAGCCCTTGGTAAAATCCAGTGTCGAAAAAAAAACGAGCTGTGCCCAGGCGATCCAAGAGGTCGTCCCAAGGCATTGGATAGGCATAGAATTGTGACACTCCATTTACCTTGCGATAGTCTACACAGAAGCGAACAGATCCATCAGGCTTACCCACTAGCATGATGGGGCTATTCCACGCACTTTGCCTTTATTTCTGCCTGAACCACTTTCTTTTTATGTTCAGGCAGTCTGTAGGGGCGCGAACGCACCGTCACCCCCGGGGTTGTCTCAATGTGGTGGTTTATGAGATTGGTGCGGCCTGGTAGAGGGGAAAACACATCAGCGAACTGCTTTTGCAACAAGGCAAGATCTGCTCTCTGATTCGGTAAGAGATGGCTATCAGAAAGTGGGAGGTTTGATTGTCAGAATTTGGAACCTCCGGCCCCAGCTCATCTCTCTCCTAATCTACCGATACCACGGAGACCGGTATCACCTCTTTCCATACTTTTAATAGATTGAGGTGATAAATCTGTTTCGCCCCCTCTCTATCAGACCGCTCCACCTCATAATCGACTTCCCCCACTCGTCGTGTGACCACGAAGGGTCCTTGCTACTTGGCGGGTAATTTTGTGCTGGAAGTAGGTAGCAATACCAGGACTTTATCTCCCGGTGAAAATTGTCATAGCTTAGTTCCTCTATTGTAGTGCCTCTGCTGACGTTCCTGAGCCTCGAGCAAATTCTCCCGTGACAATCTACCCAGTGTATGGAGTTTTGCTGGCAGGTCCATAACGTATTGAATCTCATTTTTACTGGGACTTGGACCCTCCTCCCAGTTTTCTTTAACTAGGTCCAAGACACCCCTGGGTTGTCTACCGAACAGCAATTCAAAGGGAGAAAATCCCATGTTCTGCCCAGTAAGTTAACGTTTGTCAGCAAATATTCAGTCTGACCTAACTTTACCTGCAGCTTCTACAAACACGAAAAGGCTAATGTTGGCTAATGAATGTCAAGTGAAACTGAACGTCTTTTGGCTTCTTTTTTTTTTACCTGCGTTATCCTAGCCATCTACAAATGCACGTTTACTAGCTATCTAGCTATCCAAATAACTTAACTAAGACATATGTTAACATAATCACAGCATGGGGCTTGTATCACTTTGTACCTTGTACCATTTTTATTTCAGTAAATACATGTTCCCAGTCATGGGGGCTTCCAGATTGCAGTTAACTGTTATCCATCAAACGTAACTCCATTACTCCTGCTTCAATCCTGAAGCAGACCCCAGGCCAGTAAGATTGACAACGCAGTAGCTATCAAACCTAACATTACAGCTTATATGCAAAAGTCAGTGAAATATCACCGGCCAGTTAACTATGCTTAACGATATGAAAACAACTCAAGTAAATATCTTTGAGGCTACATGATAACCATCACGTTAGCAAGCCAACGCAACGCCGTAGGCTGCACTTAATTTAACTTACCGAATTTGGAGGGACAGAAATATCAGTAGGGCTTGGTAACGTTACCGCATTCCTTTGGCTGGCAGACCCCAATTAAACCTGGGCATAGTTCTCGTAACAGTCCCACGGGAATTGCTTGTTGCACACAAACTTGCCAGCAGTGCTGATCATTGGCGCCAGACCCAAAATGCCTAGTCAAAGTAGTCTATAAGCCTACAGCTCACTCCAGATCGCTCGGGAAAGGATGTAACTGTTAACGTTAATCCGCTGATGCTCTTGCACCCAGAGAAAGCACACTTGCGACCCATCAGTCATTGCTTGTAAATTGAAACTATTGGAATTGAAAAAACTAACTTACAATTGTTAATAACTAGCATAATTGGAAAAAGCTAATACATTTGAAGAGACTAACTGTAGGCTACAACGACATTGCTTGTCAAATGGATATAGCCATTGGCCACGCCGTCTCAGGAATGTATTTATATTGGAGGCGTAACAAAGTGCGAAACTGATTACGTACAAGTGTACAAAAAGTACAATTCAACGTAGCCCATTTTTCATTTTCAACCCCGGAAGGTGATGTAACGGCTAAAATACTGAAATTAAACATTTTGCCCAAAATTGTAGATGCAATGCATACTATTGTTCTCTTCCATCTGAGACAATGGATAGATATTAGTTAACATCTCAAAAAATATGTTTTAGTGTTTCCTACCCCTTTAAGATTGACCAGTCTGCATCCGGATATCAGAGGCTCAAGGAGTCAACGTGTCCTCCTAGACAGTTTGAAGGCAGCAGGTTTAACAGTCAGGACAGAAGACAAGAGCACCCACTGATGCAGCATGGCCACAGGTCAAGGACCAACTCACTAAGCCCCAACTGAAACATTGGACCATGCAACCGATGTACTGAGAATGGACACTTCCGGAGGGAGCGTAAGGGGTCTCCCAGCCCAAACCGAGGTGGCAAAGATCAGGATACTGCAGGAGGGCACACTAACTCGTCTCCCACACTAAAGGTTAGCAGTACTTCAAACAGAGGACCAAGCCTACAGATAGCCCTGACAATCAATGGCATTCCAGCCCAAGCCTTGGTGGACACTGGAGCTGAGCCCACTGTTATATCCGATAGTTTGTACCAGCAGTTTCTTGAAGATGAGTGCACAACCCTCAAGAAAATGTGTCTGAAATGCTGAGCTTGGAAAAGACATGACTGCTATGAGTGGCCTGAAAGTGAAGTTCCAGATTGGAACCAGATCTTTTGACTGGGAAGTGTTCGTGGTCCCAATTCACAACCCAATCCTCCTGAACCTGGACCTGTTAAGAGCTGCAGATGTGACCATCCAAACCAGTGGAAGGGTGTTTTTGGAAGATGTACTGCTGCCTGCAAAGATTGTCGGTGGTGACGGGTCAGACTACAGCGTGACACGGGTGCTTCTGGAGAAGAATGTCACCTTACCTCCAGAGTGTGAGTGCCTGGTGTGGGGAAAGGTTGACAACCCAAAGCCTGGTGTCTCTGCTGTACTAGAGCCACTGAGTATCAGTGAAGCTGTGGCTTCTGGAAGTGTGGTGACTACTATGGAGCGGAGAGTGCCCGTCAGACTATGCAATCTCTCAAGCACCAAAGCAGCCCTGCAGAAAGGAGCTTGCTTTAGCTTCTTGATTGAGACATATCCTGAGGACCTCTCCAGCCCCTCTGACTCAGAGGAACCCCATGTTGATTGCAGCCCCATGGAACATCTTGGAAGCACAAGGCAACCAGAAATAAGGAGAGTATCAACTGCTACAGACTTGCCGAAGCATCTCCAGGTCCTGTTTGCTGCTTCCAGTGAGGCCCTCAGCGACGCACAACAGCATCGATTCGTTGACCTCCTGCTGACTTACGAGTCCCTCTTCGCTATGACCGATACTGACCTAGGTTACCTGTCTGCAGTCACCCACAAGATAGACACTGGAACAGCTAGGCCAGCACGCCAACTGGTGAGATGGACACCTCTCGGTTTCCAAGGTGAGGAGGAAAAGCATCTGAAGCCCATGCTGGAAGCAGGTGTTTTCACACCCTCCTTTTCAGAATGGGCCTCCCCCGTCATTCTAGTTCATACGAAGGATGGTGGCGTTCGCTAGTGTGTCGATTACCGCCGCCTCAATAGCCTGACAATCAAGGATGCCTACCCCTTGCCAAAGATTGAAGAGTGCCTCGACATCCTAGGGGAAGCCAAAGTCTTCTCCACATTGGATCTTCAATCAGGGTACTGGCAGTTAGCTGTTAATGACATGGACCGTGAGAAGACAGCGTTAATCACCAGATATGTCCTCTATGAGTACACTCGCATACCCTTCGGGTTGTGCAACGCCCCGAGCACGTTTCAGAGGGCTATGGAACTGGTCCTCCATGGACTCCAGTGAGAAACTGTGCTGATGTATCTGGATGACATCATCACCCTGGGAAGAGGAGTGGATGAGAGCCTGGAGCACCTTGCTGATGTTTTCCATCACCTGCACCATTATGGGTTGAAGCTGAAGCCATCCAAGTGCCACCTGCTAACGGAAGAAGTCCTGTTCCTGGGGCATGTTGTCAGTGGTGAAGGCATCAGCCCCAACCCAGCTCTGATTAAAGATGTGCAAGCCTGGAAGCCCCCTACCAATGTGCAAGAACTGCAAGCCTTCATTAGGTTATGCAACTACTACCGCAAGTTCGTCAGTGGCTTTGCAGAACTGGCCACCTCCTTCATTGTTCTCAAGAAAGAATCCAAGTTTCTATGGACAGATGAGCAACAGAATGCATTCACACAGCTCAAAGAAAAACTGACCACAGCCCCAGTCCTCGAATACCCAGCTGCAGGAGGGAAGTACATCCTGGACACGGATGCCTCAAACCAAAGTATTGGAGCAGTGCTGTCACAACTTCAGTGGGGAGAAGAGAGGGTAATCACCTAGCTCCAGCTCAGCAGAGATACTGTGTAACGAGATGTGAGTTATTAGCCATAGTTCGCTATACGCGCCAGTTTCGCCACTACCTTCTTAGTCGCAAGTTCCTCCTGTGTACCGATCACAGCAGTCTGATCTGATTGTTTAGGTTCAAGCACCCTGAAGGTCAACTCGCTCGCTGGCTAGAAGAGCTGAGCCAGTATGATTTTGACATAGAACACCGAGCAGGCAACCATCACTCCAATGCTGATGCCATGTCCAGACGAGACACAAAGATCCACAAGAAGTGTGACTGCTATCAAGCATGTCACTGACCTGCCATGCCAAGGGTGTAAGCACTGCCAAAAACTCCATGAAGAGTGGGCAAGGTTTGAAGATGATGTTGACGACATGGTACCACTAGCATTAAGGAGCATAGGACACAGAGACACAAAGACTCCAGAGACTAACAATGCCAGTAACAGCCAGACAGAGGAAGATGGTCAGCCAGATGCCCCCACGCCCTATCGTAAACTGGCTGGAATCACTCAACAGTGAATAACTAGTTCAAGAACAAAAGGCAGACCCAGTTCTCTCCCACTTTCATCAATGGGAAAAGTCGGGGACCCTCACCACAAAGGATCAAGTAGCCCTGGAATGCCCGCAGTAAGGAAGTACTGGCTCTGTTGACCTCAAATTGACCTCCACTAAGGTATCCTCTACTACTGCTGGGAGAGAGCTGGTGTACTCAATCCATCCTCACTCCTGTTGGTACCAGCCTCAATCCATACAGAAGTGTTGCGAGCTTGCCACGACCCACCCCAGTCTAGTCATTTAGGGCAGTGTTTCCCAACCGGGGGTACGCGAGCTGCTTGCAGGGGGTACGTGAAAAAATTCCAAAATTATGTTTAAAAAAATGTAAAAATGAAAAATAAACAAATAATTAAATATTTTATCAACCGATTACTAAAACGGTACGTGCGCGACTCAATTAGTTCCCCCCGGCAGGTGTCAACTGTTACACAACTCTGTGAGGAGGTCAAGCACACGCATGGTGAAGCAGCGCGCAAACCAACAGGCTAGCGAACATGGATAAATGGCTCAAGCGTCCGGTTACAGTTGCTCCAGGTTCAGATTTAGGGGAGCCCAGTGACAAGAGAAAGAAAGAGGCCAAGAGCAAACACCGGCAGTTCAGCGACGCGTATGTTTTGTATGGATTTACATGTAACACCGCGGATCCACCGCAGCCACAGTGTTTTTTTTGCGGCGATGTACTGGCAAATAACTCGATGAAGCCAGCTCATCTACAGAGGCACCAGAGCACCAAACACCCGGGAAGTGTTGGTAAAACTGAGAACTTTTTCAAACTAAAACTATCAGAATTCAAGTCATGTCAGACTACACTGAAGAAAGCGACAAGTGTGTCGAGCAAAGCACTGGAGGCGTCGTACGCTGTGTCTCTACTTGTGGCTAAGTCAAAAAAGCCGCACACCATCGTCAAAGATCTCGTCCTCCCTGCTGCTATAGTTTTGGCTGAAACTATGATCGACAAGAAAGCAGCCGACGCACTCAAAACTGTTCCTGTGTCAAACAACACGGTGTCCCGTCGGATCGACGACATGTCCTTTAATATTGTGGGACAAGTGGTGGATAAAATGAAGCAAGCAGGTCAGTTCGCTTTGCAGCTGGATGAAATGACGGATTGTAGCGGAGAGGCTCAACTCCTGGTATTTGTGCGCTATAAGGACGTGTCGGACATAAACGAGCATATTTTGTTTTGCAAGAAGCTGACGGGAAAGACAACTGGAGAGGAGATTTTCCAAGTTATCGACAGTTTTTTCAAAGACAACGATCTGGAGTGGAAATCCTGCAGTCACTTTTGCACGGATTCGGGCGTGTGAAAAAGGTAAATCCTGACATTAAGTGGATGCACTGTATTATTCATCGGGAGGCACTCGCCAGTAAGAGAATAAGCCCTGAGTTAAGCGCTGTTATGGATGATGCGGTAAAGGTGATTAATTTAATCCAGTCCAGGCCAATGAATCACAGACTATTTCAAACTCTTTGCCATGAGAGTGGTTCAGAGCACGAGCAGCTACTGCTTCATACAGACGTCCGCTGGCTGTCTCGCGGTAAAACACTGCTAAGACTATTTGAACTTCGCACTGAGGTGTTTGTGTTCCTGAAAGAGCATTTGCACCCTCTTGCGGCAAAGTCTGAGGACGCCGAGTGGGTTGCACGTCTGGCGTATCTTGCCGATGTGTTCACCAAACTGAATGACCTCAACTTATCACTTCAAGGCAAGGATTCACATATCCTTAACATGTATGACAAAGTGAAAGGATTCATAAAAAAAATCAAATTATGGGAGAGGAAATGTAAGGATGGAGATTTTTCCCACTGCTTGATGCTCATCTTGCCACCACTGATGTGGACAGAGGTCCTGTGATGAAAATGGTGAAAGCACATCTATCCAAACTCGACACTGACTTCAACCAGTACTTCCAAGACATTGAAGCAACGTCAGCAAAACTGGACTGGGTGAGGAACCCATTCAGTGTGAGTGAAAGCAGCAGCAGCCTTTCTGCCAGGCTGCAGGAAAGTCTGATGGATTTATCTTCTGACCGTGGACTTAAGATTGCACATGCTGAAAAGACACTGACTGAGTTTTGGTGTGATGTTGAAAAGGAATATCCAGAGCTGGGGAAACATGCATTGACTGAACTTTTGCCTTTTGGATCTATATATATGTGTGAGGTAACCTTCTCAGCTCTGACCCAAATCAAAACCAAGCAGAGGAACAGACTGAATGTGGAGAACAGCCTGGTAACAGCTGTTGCCACGCTGCCCCCAGAAATATCAAAACTTATGAATGACAAACAAGCTCAAGTGTCACATTAAAGCTCAGGTGACTGATCAAAAGGAACTGAAGTGACTGTGTGAGTCTAAATCCCCCCTCCACTCACAATAAGTGTTAATGTCTGTATTAAAGGGGAGTATTTCAAATGATTTTCATTCTGTTAAATTTAATGAGTTAGTCTTAATTCCCCCTCTCCACTCACAATAAGTGTTAATGTCTGTATTAAAGGAGAGTATTTCAGATTATTTTCATTCTCTGTTGTTAAATTTAATTAGTGGAGAATCAACACACCTGTAAATGTAAAAAGATTAAATCTTGTGAACTTTTGTGGAGCACACCTGTTAATGTTTTTGTATTAAAAAGGGACTCATTAAAATGATTTTCATTTAATAATCAGTTTTTTTAAATCTTCATTTAATAAGTTTAAATGAACATATTTTTAAGAATCATTAACTTGCGCGAGTGAGGGGGTACAGTTGGCATGGCAAAATAGCTCAGGGGGTACACAAGACAAAAAAGGTTGGGAACCACTGATTTAGGGGATGGAAAAACCTTGAAGCATTTTCGCCTGAGCTACCACTGGTATGGTATGGGAGGATATGTCCACCTGTTCATCCAGAAATGTCAACTCTGCAATGGTCGGAAAACTGCTGGCCCCACTAAAAGAGCCAAACTTCAGACCGATCAAGCTGGAGCACCGCGGGACTGTCTCCACGTCGACATCCTAAGGCTATTCCCAGTATCCAGTGCTGGAAACAAGTACATCCTCATCCTAATCAACTAATTCACAAGATGGGTTGAAGCCTTTCCCATCCCAGACTAAGGTGCAGAGACTACTGCCAGAAGGGTGGTGTATGACTTTATTGCTCACTTGAGTGGCACACAAATCAAGGATGCAATTTTGAAAGTTCTCTCTTCAAGAATGTGTGTGCAGACTCCTGCAGATCTCAAAGACAAAGACAACACCATACCATCCTGCCTTAAATAGTCAGGTGGAGTGGTTCAACCGCACCTTACTTCAGATGATCTGCTGCTATGTGGACCAGAATCAGAGAAATTGGGACGAACACTTGCTCTCAACATGCAATCACCGGGTTCACACCTAACAGACTGATGCTCGGAAGGGATGTCCACCAGCCTCAGGACATATGGTCTGGTGCAGCAGAGCTCAAGGCTAACAGGATGGAAGCTCCAGAGTTCCTCTATAACCTGGAAGAAAGACTAAAGGAAGCACACAACGTGGTATGGGAGCACCTCAAAGTAGCTCAGCAATGTCAGAAAAAAACGTATGACATGAGGGCTCAAGAGAAGACCTACAGTGTCAGAGATCTGGTGTACATCCGGGATGCCACCAAAAAGAAAGGATAGAGCCCCAAGCACAAGTCCCCTGGAAAGGCCCTCACATGGTCTCCGCCTGCCATGGCCCTGTACTCTATGAAATACAAGGGCCAAGACACAAAAAGATCATGCACCATGACCATGATCAAGCCCTATTACAGTGACATTATTTCTGTGGGAGTAAAAAAAAAAGAAACCAGCTCCTACAGAACACCAGAGATTCTACTGATCCCCCGGAGCCCCTGGAAGCCAAGCACCTACCGGACTACCTACTTGGACTACCACTAGCTGGTGATAGCAGTGATACGGCTTCGGATTCCCCACCACCACGTCAAGCAAAAGGAAAGAAACAGCAGCCTGCTGCTCTTCGTCAAAGACAGAACAAAACACAGCAAGAACTGGAAAAACTACACACAAACAAAGAAGAGACAACGATGATGACTTTCCTGGGAAGAACAGACTCGTGAGATACACCAGTTTTTAAATTAAGCATTGGACTGTGTAGTTTCCAATCAATACAGCGAGTCTGTGGATTTAAAGTTTTTTTAAAAAGTTTCTTTATTATTTTCATGTTATAATGTGCATTAGCTTCTCAAACATTCCCATGCACATGCCCCCTCCTCCCTATATAAGCAGCCACATTGTTATTATTCGGTGGTTGTTGTTATTTATATCTTTCTGGTGGACTCATTAACTAAAGGGCATGGACGGATTATTCGTTCTGTGTCAAGTTAGAGCTGCCGGACCAGAATAACTAATAACGCTAGTTAGCCTATAGTTACTGAGTTGCAAGTGACTAAATGTATCCATTGTCTTTGTGTAATGTTCATTGGAATATCTTCACTAAACTGTTGAATGGAATGCTACTTGTTGTCGTGATCTTTCATCTACGCGTCAATATCACTGAGTGAGTTAATAGAAAAGCACGACAAAATCTATCCCTCGTTAACATTAGTGGACTGGTCCATTGCTAACGTAAGATCAACGTATCAATCCCTCATTAACATTAGTGGACTGGCTTAATTGTTTGTATCTTTAATCGCGTAATTAAATTTACAATGAGCTAAAGTAGCTTTTATTTATATTTATAACTTATACTGGATCCGAGACAGACATGCACTGACTGAGAACTGCAACAACTGGGCCCTCTTCTAGAAAGCAGGATTACCGAGTTAACTGCACTGGCTAAGTAAAATCCAGAAACACTTTTTACCTCAATGTTCCAGATTTGGGAAGGTTTCAGGTTTTACTCCATACAGTTATCCAGCCGACGCAATAATCCTGCTTTCTGGAACAGGCCCCAGGATAATCTTGCTGCAGATAAATTAGCATTTAAAAAAAACTTGGCTCTGATGGCACTGACGAGAGGGAGACCTAGCTAATGCTGTGTTCAAATGATCTCGGAAGTCTGAATATTTCCGACTTCCCAGAAGAAAAAACTAGTTGAATGTGCAAATAGTTTTTTCTTCTCGTAAATCGGAAATATTCGGATTTCCGAGATCATTTGAACACAGCATTAAGGTTACCAATAACTGACGTTTTCACCACGTTGCTACTACGTCCTCACAAATGAAGACGTCGCTACAACGTACAGAAGTCTTTCACTTGTCACGTTGTGGCGACGTTATTATGTAATGTCGCTGGAACGAAAAAAAACGACCGTCCAGCGACGTTGTCACAACGTCAAAATAACTCGCAGAAGACCTTAAGGTAACCAATAACTGACATTCTCACGACGTTGCTACTACGTCCTCACAACATCAAATGAAGACGTCGCTATGACGTATAGAAGTCTTTCACGTGTCACGTTGTGGCGATGTTATTATGTGATGTCGCTGCAATGAAAAAGCGACCGTCCAGCGACGTCGTCACGTCTTTTGGCTAGCTGTGGAATGCAGCATTAGCATCAACCACAAATACGCTTTGCTGTTAAGTCTCATTATTTATCTACGTCACCCGCGTTGTAGCAACTAGAACTTTGAACTTAATCAATTTAACCAAAAAAAATTTCATTAACTTACCACGTAGGCTAACATACACATATACGAGCATATAGGCTGTACAGCAGCAACCGCAGAAACAGGCAATTAATAATTCTAACGGTTTTTTTATTTGAAAATTAAAACGCACCTGAATCTGATTAATCTGATCAAAAATCTATGTTTTTCATCAGTATGATGACTTTGGTTAGTATTGTTACATTGATACAATGTTTCCATTTCAACCTATTACATCGGTGACAATTACCATCAGAAAGTGAATGTTGATTCAACCATTGAAAATTGGTTGATGACCGATACTGATGATTATAACACAATATCAATGTTGATTGCTATCTGGGTACACACCACGATCATTTTTCTTGGATCCACCAATCGCTAGCATTTCGACTTCGGAAACCGGAAGAGACTGCATGTTAAATGTAACATGCAGAGGGTTACAAGTAACATGGGAAAGTCCACTCACAGGTAGGCAATTCGACATAATTCTAAATTATATGAGACATACATTGATTTTTATACATCGAGTGATTACATTTATATGCATCTCACATATTTGGATGAAAAATAACCATAGTTATTATTAGGCTATCCTTCGGTGCCTATCAAATGTCTTACCTTATCGATCCGGAGGGACACCATGTAAGGATCTGTGTTCTACTTGTTATTTGTATCTTTATTTTGAATGTATTGTTTATTCTTAGTTTGTATTCTGGCTTGTTTATTTTCCAGTTTTTCCTAGTTGTCCTTTGTCTGCTTGTTTACTTCTGATCTGTCACTCCCTGTTTACGTCTCTGTACCATTCGGGTGATCTCATTGGTGTTCGGGTTCCCTCTTGCTTCACACCTATCTCTGTGCACTTAGATTTACTAATTACCACTAACATACTAATGATAGATAAGATCTACTAACTCCATTAACAAACTAATTTGTATATACTTACTAATCATACTAACGGCAGGGGTGTGTATAGTTACTAATCTCACTAACATATTAGAGCGCACATTTTCATGCTGTTCTGTCCTTGCTAATCATTCCCAGCTGCATCTGATCTTCTCTCCCTATTCTCTTAATCTTTGCACGATTTCCTGAAACTCCAGGTCATCCGTTATCGTGTATATGTTTGCAATCCAGTCCGCGTTTTCCCTAGTTGTCTACGTGATTGATTATCCGCCCAATGTATTCTCATTGTTTCTCGTTTGGAGTCCCTCCCTCTCACACACCTGATTCCTCTTGTGTCATTAGTTACTTGTGTATTTAAGCCCTGTGTTACTTCCAGTCTGTGTCGGAACGTCGTATTACTTTTCCTGTGCCTGCTACCTGTTTTTATGCCAGTGATCTGTTTTAGCTTCAGCGATACCCTTTTGTACGACTATTCTTTTGCCTTGCCCTTATCTGTCCAGTTTGCCTTTCGTTTGTGACCTCGCCTGTATTTCGACCATTCTCCTGCCTGATCCCTCTGTACTGCCTGAACTCTGATTCCCTGGTTTTTCGACTTTCTGGATTGTCCCTCATTGCCCTATCGCCTGTCGTTCCTGTACCTCCCTGAATTCTGATCTCCTGGTTTGACCCCTGCAAGCATTAAACTACGCCTTTTGCCTTACCCTGTGGTCCGCGTCTGGGTCCTTACCGCGACGCAACGGAGAACGTAACACACCAGCAATCAATCATCAAATGGATGGCCATATCAACAAAACATGAAAGTAAGCAAACAACAGCTCATTTGTCTCGACGCAAACTGCAATGTCAGGCTGTAGGCTAAGGTTACATGCAACTACGCCAGTTTTGCATAGGCTACTTCCGGGTAGGAAACACCTTTAGCCTGCATTTAAAGTACAAGTAGTTGCTATTAAAATCTGTCATTATGTAGGATTTATGCATATATTTTGTTAGTGTATCATGTCTATTAAGTTGTAAATGGATGCTTTGTTTACTTCAAGAAGAAATTGTGTGATGCTAGGGTTAATAGAACACTACGCCGCTCATAATACTATTCATCATTGGCGGCTTATTGGTGTTGATTTAATGTGGATCTATTTAACCAAGTCCTTGCTTTGACAAGCGAAATGGTAAATGGACTGCACTTATATAGCGCCTTTATCCAAAGCGCTTTACAATGGCCTCTCACTCACCCGTTTACACACACATTCACACATCAATGGCGGCAGCCATCATGCAAGGCACTAGCCTGCTCATTGGGAGCAATTTGGGGTTCAGTGTCTTGCCCAAGGACACTTCGACATGTGGTCAGGAGGAGCCGGGGATCGAACCGCCAACCCTGTGATCAGCGGACTACCCGCTCTACCTCCTGAGCCACAGCCGCCCAAAATCCTATAATGAAAAACATAGACAATGCCACATAACACATTTTATTTAACCATTTTCATAGCTACATGATTCATTTGTAAGTTCAAAGAGAAACGTGAAATGTGTTGATATGTTTTACTAAGTCAATGCTTTGACGAGCGAAATCCGGTCTACACATAGACATAATTTAGACACGTAGGCCTATAGTCTTAAAATGTCATAAAATGTCCACTGTTTGTTGCCACGAGAAGCCTGGATGATGCATTTCCACAAATACAGTTAATATAAGAGTTGCACAATAGTGTAACACGTTGTCTCGCATCGTGTTCGCAGTTCGCATTAGCAAGTAGCAGGTATGTCAGTGGCGAGTCAGTGAACAAGTTAGTGGAGGAGAGGACTTGTCACTCCTGAGTCAGTAAAAATAATCGTTCGTTTCGAACGATTCGTTCAAACTCGCACATCACTACCCCATAGCTGCACCATAATTATTTTGGCGTAGACACCGGGGCTGAATCCCACGTAGAATCTTGTACCTTCTTGTTGGCCTTCTTGAAATCAAGTAAATCACGAGCCCTGTGAGAAAGCAACCACTTTTTGGCGCTTGGTTCAACTCCGTACTCGCTCTCCCTGCCCTGGCTGCACGAATCACTCACTCACTTGCTCTCCCAGCCAGCCCGGAGCTGTCTGACTTGGATGCACGAAATAGCTACTCACTCGGTCACCCAGTATTCGCTCTCCCAGCCCGCCGGAGCTGTCTGACTCGGGTTGCACGAAATAGCTACTCACTCGGTCACCCAGTACTCGCTCCCCCAGCCCTGAGCTCGTTAACTCGTGAGTGAGAGTACTGAGCAAGCCCCCAAAACAGCGCCGTGCTTTGAATAAATTTTATTTAGTGGTCAAACCGTGTAATTACAACTTCCAGGTCCGAAAAGCAGTTTTCTTGCACACAATCATGGGAAAAGGAGCGGCTATAAAACGATGGATCATTTTTTTTTGCGTCACAACCCCCACGATATAACTCGTTTCACTATCAGAATTTGATCCATTCGTTCCGATAACATTTGGAAAGTCTCAAAGTCCCCACACTATTACATTACTTTATCCCATTCAGGAAGGCTAAACCGGAAGACTGACTTGATGACTCGAGTGACTCCAAAACCCGACTCTCTTTGGTGAGTGACTCAATACTACTGGTTGTGCTACTGCATTGTGCGGTGCTATTGGTTTTGCCACTTACTCGGCCACTTGCATTGTGCAATGGGATTGGCTTTGCTACTTACTCAGCTACATGCAATACAATTGGTTTTGTGACTTGCTGGGCTATTTGCTGGGCTACCTGCTGAACCACTTGCTGAGCTAGCTGCGAAGCTAACTGCAGAGCTAGTTGTGAATGACTTAGCGAATTGTTTTGCTAGTTCGTTTGCTACGGGCTATATGTGCATTACTCCTGGTTCTGCTACTCGCTTAGCTACTGGATATAGCCTACAAATGGTAGCCTATTGTGAATGGTTCAGCTATTTGCTTTGGTAATTGTTCTGCTCCTTGCCTAGCTTTGCTAATATAACTGAATAGTTTAGCTGTTGGTTTGTGAATGCTTCTAATCGCTTAGATAAGAGTTTATAGTGGTTTGATGTTTTGTTTGACATTTGTTTCATATTTGTGTAAAGGTGCTTTACAACTTGATCGCATATTGCAAATAAAGTCAGTCTTTGAAGATCACCTCCGGGGTTTACGAACTTGCCAATATTATAAGAAGTCCTTTGTTTCCATCCTTGCGAGTATAGCCTACAGAGCATATAGCTACAGTGTAGCTACGATAGAATTAAAGCTGATTTTAAAATGCTTTAGCTATGTTATAACAATGGGGTATATGCATATTGTGCAGCCCAATTTGTGATTTTGTGCCATGAATGAGGCGGTTTTTACGCACATTGCCGTTTATAGCCAACGCTGTATCAAATGGAAGTCCAGTTAATACCCCACCACCTCCTCTTCTACTCGTAGGAATAATAATGATAGTAGGCTACTAATAATAATATACTCAGACAAGGTCAAAATAACTGTAGTATGACATTTATTGTATATCTTACTCATAAACAGTCTGATCATGTTAATTGGGCTTCATATATATTGTCGGTAATGTAACGTACACGTTACAAGACTAAGTGAATGAACGTTTTAACTAACCAAGTCACTGACTACGGTGGCTGAGAAGTGCAAAACACAACGACATTTCACAAAACACAACGACATTTCACAAAACACAACGACATTTCACAAAACACAACGACATTTCACAAAACACAACGACATTTCACAAAACAATGACATTTCACAAAACACAACGACATTTCACAAAACACAACGACATTTCACAAAACACAACGACATTTCACAAAACACAACGACATTTCACAAAACAACGACATTTCACAAAACACAACGACATTTCACAAAACACAACGACATTTCACAAAACACAACGACATTTCACAAAACACAACGACATTTCACAAAACGGAAAGGGTAGGACAACACTTCTTGTTTGTGATTGGACAGAACCCAAGCCCCTCAATGTAATTTTCTTTCACAAAACGGAAAGGGTAGGACAACACTTCTTGTTTGTGATTGGACAGAACCCAAGCCCCTCAGCGAAATTACGAATCCTACTATGGCCATGCCAAGACCCGCCCTCCTCTGTCTCTGATTGGCTGGTCGTTCTGTGCACTCTACCCACCTCATCTTCTTCAGTCTAATGTCTTGTTTCCACTTGCACATTCGACCCGTTCCAGAGCCGCGCTGGCTCGACTTCTGAGCATTTCCATTAGTTCAAATTCGAGCCGCGCCAACGAGACCCACTCCAAAAACGGCCCGATTTGTCCTCTGGTGCTGGCTCGAATATAATGGAGCCGCCAGTGCGTTGCTATGGTGATTCACCACAGCAACGTAGCCGAAGAAGACGCGCTTACTCACTTTGTCGGCTGTTTAATAACAACAACAACAACAAAATGGAAAAAATAAACAACCCGTGGGGTTTCGCCCTTTTAATGATTTGGGCAGACGAGTCGGTTCAGCAGCAGCTGAATTCATCGCTCAGAAACGAGAATAAATAAATGTTAATTGAAAAAAAGAATCCGATCCAGTACGAAACTATTTTCTATGCCTATTTTGAACCGATCCAACGATCGCGGACTCTGCTGGTTTAAACAATTGAATGTGTTTAGCGAAGATCAATCCACATAAATAACGACTGGGAGGGAGGCTTTTTGTGATAACATATGTCTGCGCTGACAGATACGTTGTTGCTTTTGAAGCAACATATTCCACAACACCAACACAAACAAACGCAACTCGTAGTTCGCCATGTTATAATAGCTAACATTAGCAAGGTACTTTGGAACAGCTGTGTCGCGTTACATAGCACCGATACATAACTAATCTCTGGCGGAGAACCAGCTCGGATTAATGGAAAAGCAATTTGAGCCGCGCTGTACGTCTCGCATTTGGGTTGGGTTGGCTCTGGAACGGGTCGAATGTGCAAGTGGAAACAAGACATAAGAACGCGCTCGATTGCCCTGTTCTCGAAATTCAGGGAGGTAAACGTTACAGGATAAAACGTACTGACATCCATAAGCGTATGTTTTTAATAAATACCACCAATGTTGATAACAGTTCTTATATATTCTACTATTCTAGCACAATCTAGCTCGTTTCTACTGTTCTAACTAGTGCTAGCTGATCACTGAGGGGAAATCAAGTTTAATAAAATAAATGAATACGTTACGTTTTTTAGTAAATACCACCAGTGTTTCGCAGTGTTGATAACAGTTCTTTGTGTCATTGAAAAGTCATTAGTCACAATGTTCATTTTCACAAATCTATACAAAACCTGATCTCATAAGTCTGTTCACTTTCCTGCAACGCTGAGGGTTTTATTCTTGGTTTTATGACATGCAAGGTCATACAAGTTTTCCCTGGGCATGTTTTCTTATGCCTTGTGTGCATGTAGGCCTAAGTGAGTTTGTTCACAGGCAGATAGAAGACGGTTAAACCCGATAATGGAACAGCAATAAAGTGTGACCATATTTGGTCCCTTTATGTACAATAACTATTCCAGCACACTGTAACATCCTATGTGACTAATTACTTTTCAATGAGACACATAGGATAATTGTTATCAACACGGGCGGTATTTTTTTTTTTTTTTAAAACGTATGCTTATTTAACTTGAATTCCCCTCCGAGTGATCAGCCAGCTGATTTTCTAGCTAGCACTAGAATGTGCAATGAGACACATAGCCTAGAACTATTATCAACATTGGTGGTATTAAAAACGTAAACTTATTTTAGGCTAATGGATGTCAGTACACGTTTTATGCTGTAACGTTAGTTAGGCTACCTGAATTTGCATGCAATTTCGGAAAATAAGTTACTGCAATGCGCTCCAGCGAAGAGAGTCACCTTAAACTCAAACAGAGGGTTGGGTGGGTAGAGCGCACAGAACGACCAGCCAATCAGAGACAGAGGAGGGCGGGTCTTGGCATGGCCATAGTAGGATTCGTAATTTCGCTGAGGGGCTTGGGTTCTGTCCAATCACAAACAAGAAGTGTTGTCCTACCCTTTCCGTTTTGTGAAATGTCGTTGTGTTTTGTGAAATGTCGTTGTGTTTTGTGAAATGTCGTTGTGTTTTGTGAAATGTCGTTGTGTTTTGTGAAATGTCGTTGTTTTGTGAAATGTCGTTGTGTTTTGCACTTCTCAGCCACCGTAACTGACACCATACAAACTGACTACAAAGCCACCAGAACACTTGCTGCTTTTCTGACCTGCATATCGCGGCTTCTGATCTTAAGATTTCCTTGTCGCAAAAGAACAAATCGCTTAAAAACAAGGAGCATTCCTCCTTGGGAGCGAGCTGATTTCAGGTCGCGCACCCATCGCGCTATTTCCTGAAATAATTGCGCAGCAACGCGAGGGGAAACATGATTTCGTGGGGGAACAGAATTCGACACAACACCGGCTCGTTGCGTGTCCTCCATGTTCTCCAGCATTATGCATTCCATTACTCATTGCCATTGGTTGGTCAAAAGATGCATTACAAGATGCAATTTGACAAGACGTTACAAATGTATTACCTGCGTATACTTGGCTATGCCAATTATTAAAGCATTTTTAACAAGCAGCCTACTTTTATCTTTTTCATGAATCATACAATTGAAATAAAAAAATAAAAAAACTTGCCAACATGTTTCTAAAACATACATCAAAATAGTATTGCCTACCCAACAACACTGAAGCTGTTACTGACAAAGGTTGGGTTCGTGAGCTAATTGAGCTATTGTTTTTATGTTATTGTGCGGGGGAAAATGACTTTTTGCAGTTTGTCATAATTTTGGATATTTTTTGTTATATTGGGTTTTTCCATCGGTTCTTCCTTTTCCAGCTAATTATTCACATTCACTCTGGTGTATTTTATCCCTCCTTTCTCTGCCTATTTCTCGGTTGTCATTGAAGCCAGTTACAGTTTTTCTCAATTGTTTACACACTAAAACTGGAACTATGCACACAATGCTGAAAGCTTGAAGACACAAATCTCATAATTTAGCACAGTTTTCACAATCAAACCTTTTTTGTTCCAATGGAAAACACTGGCCTTCAAAATGCTAAACTCAATTACCAATTGGTTTCACTCACTCAACACCTGCTCAAACTCAATTGGCTAAACGTTTCAATTATCGGTCAGAGCATAAAAGACACTTAAGGTGACCTCTACTGTGTTGGCAAACAATGGAGCTAAACGAAGCACAGAGAGGTAGAGGTAGAAGAGGAAGATGTGCTAATATTTCAAATGAAATATGTGCAACTTAGGTTGATCATGTAATCAAACATGGTCTGACCATGACCGAAGCTGGGCGGCGAGTGCAGCCCAATTTGAGCGGCTTCACTGTAGCTTCTGTTATCCATGCATTTAGAGATGAGAATAGGGAAGTAACCACTTCGGTAATGTAACTCTACAGCATAGTATATATTATTTTGTCTTACATTTCTGAAATATGTGTAGCCTATACTGTATATGCTTTCTTTTCACTGAATTTAAAGACAGCCAGCAAGTGGTGGCAGAAGACTAATCTTCACAGATGAGCAAGAGATGGCTATAGTAAACATAGTGTTGGCTAACAATGTGATCAAACTACAGGAAATTCAAAGAAGAGTAATCTAAGACAACATTATCTTCATAAACATAGCATTTCCGCCATTGATCGTGTCCTACGCCAAAATCATTTACGGATGAAGCAGGTCTAAAAGAGCTACGCTACCAATATGTGCAAGTGAGTACAGTTGGTTACTGTGATTGACAACATTATTTCAATACTCTGTATAGACCTATTGCTGTTCACTATGCACTTCAGTGTTCCTGTATGTAGGCCTATTGTCTGATATGGTCATGTTTTCCTTTTTAGAGAGTGCTTGAGCTTGATTCAAATGCTACCCCGCATGAGTATATTTTCATATACTCAGGCAGGATTCAATCTCACCAGGACCAGGCGGGGTGGGGGGGGGAGGAACATCATTGGCCATCGTATCCCTGGCCTGCGTGGTGGGAATGTGACGATGTGCGCACATTCCCACCATCCACCATCATGCACAGCTTGGTTGCTACAACACAGCCTGTTTGCTTGTTTTTTTTAATGCACTCCACAATATCCCCATCCCCCCCCCAGAAGAAGAGGGCCCAGAGCAGCCCAACTATGTTGTCATTTGGGACAAAGTTTCCACCGCGCTGCTCTGATCCACAACTGGTTCAATAACCACCCATGTCTTTCAGTCCTCTATCTCACCATATTCCCCCTTTCTCAATCCAATAGAAATATTATTTTCAGCATGGCGTTGGAAAGTGTATGACCGCAACCCCCATGAGCGTATGACCCTACTCCAGGCAATGTAAGAGGCGTGTGGTGACATACGTAGGTGCAGACTCCTGCCAGGGATGGATGGTCATGCATGGCGCTTTTTCCCCCAGTTGCTTGGCCAGGGAAAACATTGATTGCGATGTTGGTGAAGTCCTCTGGCCTGATCGGGATCAGAGGCGGGATGCGGACTGATTTTGAGATTATTTTTTTTGTTTGTCAAGGCCTACGTACAAAAAAACTACAGAATTCTTTTGAAATCTACTGACCAAAGATGTATTTTACAGTAACCAATCACGATTTGCTTTGTTACCTTTTTGTATTTGTGCATTGATTTTGTATAATAACAGCTCATTATATCCATTATCCAGACTGTTTTGAGAAAGTGAGATATAGTTTCAGGAAATGCGTTTAAACAATTGAAAAAAACGAATAGTCGCTGCTTTTGCAACCTCAAAATAAAATTAACTGCGATTCTTGAAAGCCAAATTCTTCCCGAATGGTACTCACAAACATTACAAGGATCCCATGTACTGGTGTAAAATGGCATTTTTCATTCGCTGTCACATAAGGTCCAGAACAATAAAATGCTTGGATTAATTTATTTTGCATTGTTTTTATTCATATAGCCTAAATAACAATGTAGGCTATGTTTTAAAAGAGACTTTGAACAGCAAACAGTCTCGGAAAAATATGACTTTAAATCGTATTTGACAGCACCAGCAGTCTAAAATAGACGCCTTGGTCATGCCCACTGCCTGCCCCCTTAAGAACATTTGCATATTATATGTAGCTAGGACAACTAGCTGGCCCTTACGGCACCATAAGCACCAACAAGTTCAGCTAGTTGACCATAAGGATCAACTAGTTTAGCTAGCTGACAAAAAAGGACTAACTAGTTTAGCTAGCTGCGCAGTAAAATTGAGCTAGCTCAACTAGTGACCCAAAAAAGCATAGCTAGCTTAACTAGCGAGCAAAATAAAACGTAGCTAGCTTAACTAGCTGCACTCTTGACTGAGCTAGTTAAACTAGTTGCATTTTTGTGGCAGAAGAAGTTTTGCACGTGAATCACAAGTGATTCATGTGTGAATCGACACGGGGAAAAACAGCGGAATATTTGTCTCAAAATTCCATACGTAAATCCAAGCAGATCAAGCGTGTCCTTCGATCGCCAAATGTAGATTCGCCAGTTTGCCAAGCCAAGCTTTTGATTTGTAAATGTGAACATTGGAAACATATCTGAAAATGTTATTTGCATTTGTGAATATTATTTTTGCATTCATCTAAATGATGATTTACGAAACTCAAGTTGAGAGGTGTTTGTGTGTGGATGGCAAACACATACTTGTGGATTCTTTTTACGAAACACAAATTGAGAGGTGTTTGCGTGTGGATGGCAAAAACACATTTGGGGATTATACCTACGAACACAAATTGAGAGGTGTTTGTGTGTGAATGGTAAAAATAATTGTGGATTATACTTTTGTGTTTGTTTATTTTTGATAAAAATCGACCTCCATATTTACTTACTTGATCAAAGTCGTTATAGAATAGCCTAATATTTATGCTGGAGAAAGTTTCGTTCTGCCCAGCGTCAATATAGCCAAGCTACCTACATGTTACTTTGTAATGCCTATTGTCTTTTGATTTAGGTTATTTTATTTATTCAATTAACGTTACTGGAGTAGGCCTCGTGTTCAATTTTCATGCCCTGATCAGTAAAAGCTGAAATGTAGCTTACCAGATAGCAAGATACTAGCGGGTTAAGATCTGGTCAACATCGGGTTGCCAGCGGACGAGTTGGCGGGCTCCCAGTGTAATATGCTGTCAGGGCGCTAGCTGTTTGCACATCGGTTTACCAGACGTTGTCTAGCTTTGGTCCGACATTTCGAACGTTGGTCTGATAGGGACCCATTAGCGACCGGCATAATCAGCTGGCGGGCTTCAAGCAGTTTTGCAGCTCGGTTTACCAGCGGCAATTTATCAGACTCGGAGGTCTGCTGGTCCTACAGGGACCTGTCAACAAATCCGACTGCTCACACTATTGCTCCATTCATTGCTTTTAGGTTATATCCTGGCCTAATATGTTTTGGATTTCTAGCTAACTTTCAACCATATATTTTAATTAAAATATAGGTTAAAACAAAAAATAACACAAAGCATTTTTGTTGCCTGTTAGGCTAGATTCCCAGAAAATATAGGGTAGTCTCAGATTCAAATTCAGAACTTTATTTTCATGACAGAAAGAAAATAATTTAGTCATAAAAACATTTTTTTGTCAGTGACATAAAACTAATTTTAGAGTGGCTACTCCTCTTCCTCAATTATCTCCGGATGCTCGCCCTCCTCCTTTCCTCCTCGACACCTCAGACTGCAGAGCTTCCTCTTTTGTCCCCCTCATGAGAGGATTCTTTATTACTGCCCCTAAAAGAGAGAATTGTCTTTAGCTTACCTGATTTTTGGACAGGTCACACTGTAAGACTGAAAAAGGGATTATCAGTCATAAACCCTTGGAGCTGGTGGCGACTTCTTTGAGGGTGCAATAAAACAATTTACCAGGTGGCCTGAGAACCTTTTCCCTCGGACCTCTCATGGCCTCGTAAACTACAGCTGGAATTGACCATACAACTGGACTTTAGAAGGCATTCTGCAGGAAGTTTGATCCTCATAATGAGTAACCCAGGTTTTTCACAGGATCAAAGGCTCTTGGACTGAATGGCTTTTTGGACTATTGACTGAAACAAAGCTGTATATTATCTTGCATCATATGTATGTGCATGTAAATTAGTATAAAGTAATTGTGGATAATATGATAAATGTGGTGAATTGGGAATTGAGGTGTGGGGTATGTGAAAGTATAGGAGGGGGAGGAATGTGAAAGAAAGGAGGATTTTGTAAGTTATCAGGGATGCGCTTGTTCATATAAGTATCTGGAACCTAGAGTGGCTATCACTGGGACCTCACCTGATATCTAGATAAATGATAGGGAAGATCATAAGATCACGCGCCGTCGTTCAAAGAATCTTATTACTATCACTAGATTGGGGGGAGTAGACAGTTTCTCTCCCTGGAGGGAGAGGTCCCTGGGTGGTGAGAAGTTACTCACCTGTTATCTCTTCCTGCCAGACCTTATTTGGACAAACAAAGGGAATGTGGAAGGTCTGCTCAGGACTGCATTTAAGGGAAGCCCAAAGGGATATCCAGGAGAATCTGCTTAACAGTTCTCCTGGTACCAGTCACACCGTACGGAATCATTTGGTTATATACTTTGTTAGTGAACTTGTTCATGTTTATTTGTCTTAGCAGCATGTTATCCTGTGTTTAGCTATAGGCATTGAATATGTTCATGTTTGCTCTCACAGTCTTAACCAATGATTATTTGTCATTAATAAATTACCATGTTTCACATAATCTGCATCTTTCTTTTCAACCCTTTTTCCAGCTTCAATTGCCTGTATGATCTGAGCTGCAGTGTTTCGAGTACTGTGGTATGTATGCTTGAGTCTCAGAGTCAGAAATTGACTCTGAGACTCAAGTCTGTAACTGACTGCTAATTCTAAACTACTGACCTGCCTGTAATTCCATTATTTTTATATTTAACTTGTGTGGTCTCCATGACTCTCATCCATCTTCTACCTTTTTCAGCCTAAATTACGACTGAAGACTCAGGGGGACAATTCTGACCAAGGACCAACTTATCAGTGGCCTGGTACAGCAAGTCTTTAGTGGCATTCACAAGTTGGGAAAGGCAGTCAAGTTCTGCCCACAAAACAGGGTTGGTAGTGCATGGTTCTGGTGATTTGATGTGAAGAGAACCCTTGGTCGTTTGACGCCGGTTCTTGTCAAATTCGCCTTAAGGAGCCCTCTGAATGCACTCTGACCTGGGCTCGCAACTATCTATGTCTAATATAAAGCATGTATTGTGTTGGTTAGACCCCCAACCTCTGCGTTCTCCAACGAACTGAGCTTCAGCAATAATGCTGATTCCGGCAAGCATATATTGAGTAATGGTGGTACCTAAGGACGAGTCGAGTGTAACCACTCCGAGCTCCACGCATGATTAAAACCAAATTCTAAATTATTATTTTAAATGGAGTCTGATACACGAGTAAATTAATTAGAGATATTTCATACAATACATTTTACCTTTTCCCACAGCAATAGCGGAATACATCACGCTTAAACCTTCACTCCAAGCTATTCCCTCATTAGTCTAGCTGCGTGGGTTCTACAACATGTACAGAACGAAAAGTAGATCAGAAGTGGAGTTGGCATGATTTCTAGTGACTTTCCACAGCATCGGCCATATAGCTGCTCCACGGTATGGTACTTTTAAAAATAGAACAGAGCCAGGAGAGAACGTGAAATGTAGGCTACGATTTGCCAGACTCCCCTCAAATATAATACAAATACTTCTGCAATGTGGAAGCACCTAACTCCGTGAACAGCGGTCGTCCATGGACGGCTAACATAAATTGTGTTGGAAACTCATCTTAGACGCCTTTTTAATGGCTTTTCAACAACATTTTGCGCAAAAATGACTTTCCACAAAAATGAAGTAGGCCTAAATCCAGCGACAGCAGACCACAGCATGAAGCTTTTTGAATATTTGAATATTACACCATTTAGGCTATTATTAATAGCACACAAATAGAAAAATAAATAAACAACACTCTAAAACAGAAATAAAAAATAAGTGTAGATTTTTTATTAAACGTACAAAAGCAACGTAGACTATTTCAGTCCTAAATGTGATAGGTCACTGTGGAAATGTACTGTAGCCTACGGGACTTTGGCAAAACATAACAAGATAAACTCTTCAGGTTTAATAATAACACAATGGTAGCTGCATATAGCCTACCGGTAAGATATTTGGTTTTATTAACATATTTATAGCTACGATAAATCTTGGAGAAAGAAAATGAGGTGTCTTCTAAACCGAAAGTGCATCAGGTAGCCTACTGTATAGTAGCCTACAGTAAGCAATGGAAAACGCCGGATGCTTAGGCCTATTTGTACAATGTTTTAAAAAAATATTGTTTCTAGCTATATCTCAGGTTTCAACATTCACCATGGCCCGATTGCCCATGGCCATAAAAAGTTATATCCCCAGTAGGTGGCCCCCTCTGGCCACCAAGTTTTATCAGGTCTCTCTTGATAATTAGACCCCAAGGTTAAATAAATAAAAAAATACCCACTGCCCTTTGCAAACGCAACGTCACAGTTCCACAAACATCCCGATTAATTTGCGCCTTTTAATTCAACATTTGAAAAACAGCAAACAGTAACTTAATTTTACTCGTCGCCGCCTAGTTGCCGATATTTCTGGGCTGCTGAAGTATGGGTTTACTAAGCCTATTCAAACTGCTAACACGATCCCTACAGAAAAACCAGAAACACAAAAGGCGAAACGGCAACAAATTTAGAAGTGAATGGAAGCAGGAGTTTAAGTGGCTAGAACGTAATGTACTGCGGTGTGTGCCACCAGTTTCCTCAACTTGCCGAGAAGTCAAACTCGTTTTTCATCGGAAACAATGCCTTCAGAAAACACCACATCACAATAGGAAAAGTGGACAACACTTTTGTAGTTTGGTAGAACTTTGAGTTGTGTAGTTACCTGGCCATGATTTGAGTCCAAATGGTGGCGAAATATGTTCATTAGTTGTTCTGTGCTCCCCTGGGAAGATAATCCAGAAGAGTAGCGAAAAATATCACCACAGAGCAATTAACGAACATATTTCGCCACTATTTGGACTCATATCATTTAAATAAATAGGACTTTATATACACTGCTCAAAAAAATGAAGATCATCACAGTATAACACCAAGCCAATTAAACCAAACCGGTCATGCTGGATGATGTTGCAGGCAGCATAACATTCACCACAGCGTTTCCAGACTCTTTCACGTCTGTCACATGTGCTCAGTGTAAACCTGCTGTCATCTGTGAAGAGAACGGGGCATCAATGGCGAACCTGCCAATTCTGGTGTTCTCTGGCAAGTGCCAATCGAGCTGCACGGTGCTGGGCTGTGAGCACAGGTCCCACTACAGGACGTCGGGCCCTCATGCCACCCTCATGGAGTCTGTTTCCGACAGTTTGGTCAGAAACATGCACACGAGTAGCCCGCTGGAGGTCATCTTGTAGGGTCTGGCAGTGCTCCTCCTGTTCCTTCTCGCACAAAGGAGCAGATACCAGTCCTGCCGCTGGGTTGTTGCCCTTCTACGGCCCTGTCCAGCTCTCCTTGTGTAATGACCCGTCTCCCGGTATCTCCTCCACGCTCTTGCTGGGAGACACAGCAAACCTTCTTGCGATGGCACGTATGGATGTGCCATCCTGGAGGAGCTGGACTACCTGCGCAACCTGAATGGGCTGCAGGTACCGCCTCATGCTACCAGTAGTGACAAGGACACTAGCAAAATGCAAAACTTGAGAAAATTCAGTCAGGTAGGATTACATTACAGGCATTTAGCAGACGCTCTTATCCAGAGCGACTTACACAACTTTTTAGCATTTTTTACATATTATCCATTTATACAGCTGGATATATACTGAAGCGATTCAGGTTAAGTACGTTCCTCAAGGGTACAACGGCAGCGGCCTACCTGGGAATCGAATCTGCAACCTTTCGGTCACAAGGCCAGTTCCTTAACCATTATACTACACTGCCACCTAAGGAGAGAGAAATGGTCTGTGCCCACCACCTGTAAAACCATTTACTTTTTGGGGGTTGTCTTGCTGTTGCCTCTCCTGTCCATCTGCTGTCACTTTAATTTGCACCAAAGCAGGTGAAATTGATTCACAATCGTTTACGCTTTCTAACTGGACAGATCGATATCCCAGAAGTTTAATTGACTTGATGTTATACTGTGTTGATTAAGTGTTCTCTTAATTTATTTGAGCAGTGTATTTTCATTCTGTTCACTCTTTTCATTTATTGATGTGTCACAGTTAAGGAAGGCTGTGTTAAGTTGCGTTAAATTGCCTTTTCTGTATTGTTTTTACACCAAAAATGTACTTTGGCCACCAGATTTAGGGGCTTGATAGCCCGTGGGGCCAGTGCTTAAAAATATTAGCATCTATCCCTGTATCTGAACATGATTTTCTTGTAAACGGTGCATTGTATGCATTTTACAGTCTGTGGCTGTGGCAAGATGAGTGGTAAGTGCTTTGTGTAAGGGTTTGGGTTTGTAACAATGAGCCAAACGCGACAAAACAAGATTACAGAACGAGTCACTCACGAAGTGGTGAGGACCACTAAAAGAGTCTCAGCAGCAAAATAATAAACAACCCACAAACACGGGTGTGGCTCGTAGACACGAGCAGAAAAGTAAGAGAACAGATACTCCTAAACAGAAACACACAAGCATAAACTCGAAAAGAAGAAAACAAAGAATCACCTTCGGAACGTATAGATTATAATGCTCGATAATAGGTGAAAAATAAATGAAATAAAAATAAACCTCTTAATATAGCAGAGAGTAGAAGAGTGTAAGAAACAAAAATAATGAAAGGGACTAATCCCTAAAGAGCTTCAAGGGCAGCTAAAGCCAATCTATTAGTGAAAATATAGAGCAGCTATTTTTTAACCAGCCCTGACTATGTGAAGGCACGAAATGACAAAGAAGCGTCAGGTAGCGGAAGTGAGAGGCTTAAATACCTAGCAGGTAATCGGACAGGTAAAACGAATGATAAGCGGGGAGAAGCAAAACCCCGAACCAGAACGTGGAAAAAACCTGATAGACTGCTTACCGGAGAGAGAGGACGAGAACCGTAGCAAAACAGGAAACAATAGCCACGGACCATGACACTTTGGGCTATTAATAGCACCCTCTTATTTTATTGCACTGCAATATCACTCTTGCAGGTTTTCTTGAAGCTGTAGCCTAGTTTATAATTTAAGACAAACATGATTACTGTAATTGGGACCGATACGTCTATTGTAGGCACTTTTGAAATCTTTCACCGTACGAGGAAAGCGCTGTAAAAACAGCTAACGTTAAAGCATTTAAAACTAATTCAGTGCATACTTGGCCCAGGTGACGGTCTGATCTATGGTTGAATATAAATTTCACAACCAATCAGTAGCTACTAATCCATTGTCGTTAGTCTTCGACTTATATTGTGCACATTTCGGATAAAGTGACAAAGTTAGTCTGACTTCTGGACAAGCAAGAAAAAAAATTGCATCGTGATTGTGTGTGACGGACTCACAAAAAGACAATTTGTGGGATGGCTATAGAGCACGAAATAATAAGAAAAAAAGCTTGTCGAGATAACGAAATAATAAATAAATAAAACAGTTTTCTCTGTTTAATCATTTTGTGATCTCCTGAAAACAACCTTATTCTGTCGATATGACAAAATATTTCTTTGTGATCACGAGCAAAGTATAAAAAATAAAAAATGTACCCATGTCCTTTCCGGCCTTCCATATGAAAATGCCTTTCTAAACTCGCAGTGTAACGTTATGCAGTATAACGTTAGCCTACAAACCTTTCAAACATAGCCAATGTTATTTTTTTCTTTGCTAAATCAATTAACTTAACATTAACAAACAAACAAACACAAAAGCGACATGGGCAAATTAATCTATTCACTACATGTTTTCATATAAAGCACGTTAAGGCATGCTCCAGAACAGTTTTTTGATTATAATGTTAAATACTTTTCATTTCTCAGTCATCACTCCTGACGTCCCCCTCCCCTCTCGCTGTGCTGTCGTGCGTTCTGATTGAGGGCGCAATTAACACCATAGATATATATATCTATGATTAACACGACATGTCTGTCTGATAGCGAGCTAGCTGGATAGTTAACATTACTGTGGTGAGAGCAAAATTGTATAATATGAATGTTTTTCTTCATTGAATCCAAAAGACAGACCCTCGAAGTGTGACTGATTCTTATCCAAAACAGATAATGCTACCATACCTTTTTGCAGTGTTCATTTTCTTACAAGAGTTAATGAAAATTAAAAACATGACAATTAATCAATTGTAATGTTATTGCGCTTACAAAAGAGAACTGCAGTACTGCAGTAAAAAAAACTGCAGTAATGCTGCAGTTTTTACTACTGATGTAGGTACAAGTGCTGTAAATTGGACACAGTAAAACTGCAGTACAAGTACTACACAGTTAAAAATAATTTTAACAAGTAAAAGTTTTCAATACGCAGTACTACTGCACAGAACTGCACTTGTACTTCATAAAACTGCAGTAATACTGCAGATGCAGTTCATTTTTGTAAGGGTGGTGCATGGTCCTAACTTACCTGCTGTCTGCTGAAATAGCTACTAACTGAGGGGGAGGGTCTGCAGTCAAATATCTGATCTGCAGTCAAATTACACTCACTGGACGGAAAATCGAAACAGGGTGTTTATATATTTTATTTTTTGTTTGGAGGAAAAACGGGGACATTTCCGGGGACAGGTCGAGCCGGGGACAAGGCATCGAAAACAGGGACATCTGGTCACCCTAACCTGGCTGCAATAGGCCTACATTTCACCTCAGTTTAAAACATTTTTTAAAATTTAATTTATCATTTTTCTATTTTCCAATTTTTCAATTGAGTTGGCTACTGTTTTAGCTGCCACACTTTGAATAAGTTGTAACGGACTGCATATGATCTGCCTATGAACATCTATTAAAAGCAAGCCAATAACAATTAATCTTGTGTGTTCCATTCCTTTGAGCCCTATTTATTAATAGCCTACGTCTGCACTAGTAATGTGTCACTGAAACGTAAGATTGACCTTTATAAAAGCGTATTTTAACAGGCATGCTTTTACAGAGAAAAAGTAGGACCAGGTCATCGTTAAGTCATGTTGACTCCATCTTTTCATTGCGCAAATTTTTTTAAAGAACCTAAATCGCATGGCTAACTTGTTGGCTAGCTGCAGTAGCCTAAGCTCACGTAAACATGGCTGAATGTTGTCTCACAATGTTAATGCAGTAATTTTTTCACCCTTGGTCATACTGCCATCTTGTGGTGTATTTTGCCAACTACAGCCAATCAGATGTAGCTGGTTAGTTGAAATTTTGTTTTTAGTGTAGTTTCTTCTGCAAGCCCCCGCCATCAGACACATGTACACCTTGATATGACTTTTCTTTATTTCTTTATTTCTTTATTTAAAGGATCCCCATTAGCTTATGCCGTAGCAGTTTGCTAATCTTCCTGGGGTCCACACACAATCAACATTACAACAAATAATACATTAATACAGTAAATAAATAAAGATATATTTAACAAAATAAATAAAATTAACAGAAGAACATACAATTATTGATACAGTAAAAAATATAAGAGAAATAAGTCAAATAAACAGAAGAACAATTTAAAAAATATAGTAAAAAAATATATAAAAACAAATCCAAATAAACCCAGAGAGTCATTGTCATCCTATAGAAACATGAACTAAAAGCAAACATCTCAATATGCGACCAATCAACCCAACTAAACAACAAAGAAAAATTAAACAACCTATCATCAGACATTTAATAAGTGCATCTTCAGTCTCTTTTTGAACGATGTTTTATTTTTTTCTTTGCGGATATCTAGAGGTAACTGATTCCAAATTGTACTGGCTCTATAAAGCACTGTTTTTTTCAGGAAGTTGGTTCTTGGTTTGGCTTGCATAATATCACCATTGTCAGCCTTTCTGGTGTTATGGTTATGAACAGTATTACAAAAAATGATTTGATCTTGCAAGAACTGAGGTTTATGTGTTCGCAGTGTATTACTAAGAAATGTCACTGTGCTTGAGATTAGCCTCTTCTCCACATCAAGCCACAATAGACTTGAGTGCATCTTGCGAATGCACGTTCTAGTTGAGCAACCTAGAACAAGCCTTGCAGCCCTGTTCTGAGCAACTTGTAATTTTGCCAGTTCTGTTTTCGAGACTGAGGCCCAAACTACTGAACAGTAATCCAGGTGGGATAAAATTAATGATCTAGAGACTTGTTCCAGGATATTAGATGGTACATAAGGTGCACATTGTCTTGTGATATGAATACCTACACCCATTTTTTTTATGATTCCATCAATATGCCCTGACCATGACAGATGTTTATCCAGGACCAAACCAAGTAACTTTACCTCTTCCACTTGTTCAATGGGTTCCTTGGCTATATATAGATCCAATTTTGGCTTCGAAGCCAGTTTGTGCCTAGACCCAAAAACAATACTCTTAGTCTTAGATATGTTTAAAACAAGCTTGTTCAATATAATCCATTCATGCACTATTTCTAATTCTTTTGATAAAACTAGATTGAGTTCGTTATATGTATTAGCTGAACAGTACATTGTTGAATCGTCAGCATACATCACAATACTAGCATTGTTTATAGCAGAAAGCAAATCATTAGTGAAAATAGAGAAGAGGAGGGGTCCAAGACAGCTTCCTTGAGGCACACCACAAGATAAGTTACTAACATTGGATAAGCTGCCATTGTAGTAAACTCTGTGTTCTAGCACATAGATAGCTCCTAATCAAGGTGATGGCAGGAGGATTGAACCCATAACAAATGAGCTTTCCAGTTAACAGATTATGATCAATTACATCAAAGGCAGCACTGAAATCTAGCATAACTGCAGCCACTACCTTTGAGTTATCAATTTCTCTTAACCATTCATCTGTCATCTGAGTGAGTGCAGTGCTGGTAGAATGGCCCTGTCTGTATGCATGCTGATATTTGGTTGTTAGTCCATTTGAAGTAAAATAGTCCTGAATCTGCACATAAAGAATCCTTTCCATAACTTTGCTGAGTACAGGAAGAATACTTATAGGTCTACTGTTAGGTCCACTGAAAGTTGATCTACTATCCTTGGGCAATGGTATAATTTTACCCTCTTTCCATGATCCCGGACACGTTCCGCTTAACAAACATTGATTATTATGAATATATGGCATATAGGCCCTGAAATGTGATTAGCAGCAAGCTTTATTATCTTATTGTCTAGGTTGTCAGTTCCGGCTGAACCATAAGCAGGGAGGGACTCCAACATCCTCCTGACCTCCTCAGAGTCAACACATTGGAAATCAAATGTACAGTTCTTACCCCTCATTATTTCATTGCTTATTAGTTTAAAAGTGTTGGAGTTGGTGCAGCACATATTCTGCCTCAATTTGTCAACTTTACTAGCAAAAAAGTTATTAAAGTAATTAGCAATGTCTAGTGGCTTTGTTAAGAACATCCCATCAGCCTCTACAAACGAAGCACACCCATTTTTCTTTCTTCCCATGATTTCATTCAGAGTATTCCAAAGTTGTTTACCATCATCTCTAACATCACTTATTCTTTGCTTATAATATTCCTTCTTCTTACTTTTGTTCAATTTAGTTACCAGATTTCTCAATTTACAATAATTTAGTCTATCCACTAATAAACAAGATTTTGCTGACACCATTTCCAGACTCTGGAATCCCGTCAATCACAAGGTTATTTCGTCGCGACTGACTAAATAACCTTGTGATTGACGGGATTCCAGAGTCTGGAAATGAGAGCTGGGCTGAATCAGAGGAGAAGGTGCGGATGCTACTCTCTGATAAGCTCAAACTCACAGGCATGGAATTTGAAAGAGTGCATCGGACCGGAGGATCGACTGAACAGAGAGCCAGGCTAATTGTTGCTAAATTCTTTAGATTTAAAGACAAAGTCAGAGTCATGGAGAAAGCTAAATACTTAAAAGGGTCCAACGTGTACATCAATGAGGACTATACAGATGCTGTTCGCCAAAAACGGAAAGAACTTATACCAGCTATGAAGGCAGCTCGTGAGCGAGGGGACATAGCATTCCTCCGCTATGACAAACTCATCGTCCACCCTGCAACCCGACACCCGAGTAAAGGAGTGGGAAGCAGAGAAGAAAAAGCAGCCACGTCTGGGCTAAAAAAAGCAGCCACTTATCAGCTATAAAATATGATAGGCACTAAATAACTTGCTATTTACTAATACAATAAGGTTAACTAATAGAGTAGTGTTATTTTTTGTATATTTCACAAACTGCCCCATTATAATTATCAGTGATGGCAAACTCCCCCCTTTTTTATTTCTTACACTGATGGGAGGCAATTGAAGATGGGGGGTTTTCTGAATATTTTTTGGGGGTAATTAATTTAGGCATTTGTCAACAATGGAATCCGTACATGGCAGTGAGTCAGTTCCTTTCGTTCACCAAACGGATTTGAATCGTTCACGAAAGACACACCACTAATGGCGGGATTCTTTGTAGAGGGCGAGAAAAAATAAATGTGAAATGAATTTGCTAACATTTTCAAATTGTCAGATAAAGTAGGATACGTTCATTACAGTTTTTCTCAATTGATTTGGCAAATTTCTCCAAACTAAGGTTCATGCTCTCAAAACAGTTAACACAGCCATCTAAACACTTTGTACTATTCGTTTTGCAAAATTACCCTTTCATTGTTTTCACACAAACTACAAAACTACATACATCATTTTGCCAAACATTACAAACAAAACTCTACATAAAGTTCAAATTTCATTTCAATTTGCCTTGATATCACAATCACATGACGTGTGCTCAATTTCCAGCATATTGATGTCAGGTGGGTTAGTAAAGCACACAACACAGAAAGTGCTCATTGCTAAATTGTTCACTCTAGAATCAGTGCCTGCACTTCATTATGTATAAAAGGAGTCACCTGAAGTCCATTTGTTTTTGTGAAAGCTATGGCGCCTGACTAAAGAATGGTGCAAGAGAATGAAAGCGTTTTCAGATCTGTAAGAATGAGAGGAGGTAGAGTAGGTGGAGGTGGAAGAAGGGATGGGGGATGAAGGGGAGATAGGGAAGGTAGAGGACATGAAGGGGGAAGGGGATATGGAGGACATGGAGGAAGAAGAGGAAGTATGGGAGGTAGAGGACATGAAGGAGGTAGGGGAGATAGAGGACATGGAGGAGGAAGAGGAGGTATGGGAGGTAGAGGACATGAATGAGATAGGGGAGATAAAGGACATGGAGAAGGAAGAGGAGGTATGAGAGGTAGAGGACATGGAGGAGGAAGAGGAAGTATGGGAGGTAGAGGACATGGAGGAGGAAGAGAAAGTATGGGAGGTAGAGGACATGGTGGAGGAAGAGGAGGTATGGGAGGTAGAGGACATGGAGGAGGAAGAGGAAGTATGGGAGGTAGAGGACATGGAGGAGGAAGAGAAAGTATGGGAGGTAGAGGACATGGTGGAGGAAGAGGAGGTATGGGAGGTAGAGGACATGGAGGAGGAAGAGGAAGTATGGGAGGTAGAGGACATGGAGGAGGAAGAGAAAGTATGGGAGGTAGAGGACATGGTGGAGGAAGAGGAGGTATGGGAGGTAGAGGACATAGAGGAGGTAGGCGAGGTAGAGGGCAAGTTAGAAGAAGGGTATCAAATGACTTGAGAGCAACTTTGATTGACTTTTTTTGCAATCGTGGTCTTTTCCTGAGAGAGGCTGGAGAGAGAGTTCAGCCTAATGTGAACAGATCTACAGTGGCACATTCCAGAAGGAAAACAGGTAAGTGGCCATTGCAATTGTGAATCATTTGAGTCACACAGTAAAATATATTGTACATGGCTGCACATTGTGTACAACACACAATGCAGTAGGTATCCCAATGGCTAGAAACGAGGTCTAGCAGCCGGTTCGAGTCCCCGAGCGAGACGGGGGGGGGGAAAAAACTGACAAGATGTGAGCTGGTGACTAGAGGGTTCCCAGATCAACGACTAGATGCAAACGCCTGCCGTTGTCCCCTTGAGCAAGGCTGTTTTGGGCCCATACAACACAGAAAGACTTATTTGTTTCCTGGATTCCCTCAATGATACCCTCATACCCCAAGAAGAACGAGACCTGGAGGGACCAGAACTGATGAGGTTTGTGGTTGTCTGGGACAATGTCCGGTTCCACTTGTACGTGAGTGGTTTGCAACACATCCACATTTTGTGATGGTGTTTCTGCCAACTTACACTCAATTTTTTAACCCAATTGAGGAGTTATTTTCCTCCTGGAGATGGAAGGTGTATGACCGCAACCCATATGAAAGGCAAACACTTCTCCAGGCCATGGAGGAGGCCTGTGGCGATATAGATGCTGATGCATGCCAGGGATGGATCCGGCATTCACAGCATTCTTTCCCTAGGTGCATAGCCAGAGAAAACATACTTTGTATGTTGAAATGATGAAATGCTCTGGCCTGACAGAAATGAAAGAGTGGATGATGAATAAAGTAATTGGTCACAACAGTAAACACGTTTGTGGTTTTTTCTTTTGAAGAGATTTCATGTGTAAATCAATATCTCTACCTTCTTACTGTATCGTAAATAGACAAACATGATAGATATGACATTACCAGAATTGACACACTTTCCACATGTGAAATATTACATACTGCAGTATTTCCAAAATTGTGATGAACAAAGATGTTTTGCATAAATAAAAGCATTGTTCATCAACAAATTATGGTAAAAAGAAAAATATCAGTTCATGAAAAAATGGATGGCTGATAAACACATTTTAGCATTAGTACTCCTGTGTGGATATAGCTGAATATATTATCTAGCAGTGGGATTGGGCTGTTTTGCTAAATACTAAAAAAGTCTGTTTAGATGGTGTTCGCTATTTTGATAACAGTATAATGTTTTTATAAAGATGTTATCTGAAATGAATCGAGCTCCATTGGCATCAAAACGACTGGAGGCACTAGCATTAGTACGCCGACCCCCCCCGATGCAGCTCTGCAGGCATCGAAATGACCAGCTGCACGACCCATTAGTGTGCTGGGTGCCGGCTTCACTCCGCGTCTGACTTTAATTGACTAGTGGCCCGATATCAGCATGCTATCTGGGCTACTTTGTTTTTATCACTAAGCACTAATTTGCCATTGCCTTGTTTTGTGTTACGATAATGGTCTTATGCAATGCAGCTGTTGTTTTTGAGTAACGTTTTTGTGTAATTATATTATTGTTTATTTGTTATAACATGTTTGTGAGTTGGGAATGCATAGACTTTAAGCAGCGACGGTTGCGGCAACAGCTGCGGTGACCATAAATTTGTGTTTTACGCCGTAGCCACAGAAATCAAAGTCACTAAGCAACAACTCTTCTGAATCAACGACGGCAATGTTCAACAATCTGACTGTAAATTATTATCTACGAAAAATGTTGTTTAAAAGGGCCTAGAGAGGAGTTACTGAGTGTAAGTTATGCTTTTGACGAAGAATTGATTTCAGAAGAGGAGTTTTTATTGTTATATGATGTGAACAACTTAGATTTACCTTACGACCAGTATTCACGTTTCGTTCTTGATGACATGGAGAACAATGAATTACTAACAAACTGCATTTAAACCAACAGAAAAGTAGAGAATTATCAAAGTTGACCGACTGTGAACGCTTGTTGGCGCCACCATTCTCGTCTAGAGGAGCTGACATCGGAGCAGATGACATGACTTCGGAAACATTTGAAAATCGATTAAATTAGCAGGTGTCTTTGAAAAAAGGCTCTGAAAGTTTCATTATCTATTGTAAAACAGATTTTATTTTAAAACAATAATAACTAAAAAGTAACTCGTCTAATCCACATGTTGTAGCGACTACGTGAAACTTCTGTTTTTGCCATTGTAGATCTACAGGCTACGGTGGCAGATGGGAGCGAGTCAAGTTCACGCATGCGCAAAACAGAACAAAGTTATTTCCGGTCACCGTAGCCATCGCCGCAGCAGTTGTTGCTTAAAGTACCCCGGGTAGTCTAAAAATGCAACCTTTCCTCCTCCACTACCACTCCTCTACTCCGTGCCCCGGAAACGTACACTGAAAATTGGTAAACTCAACTTTTGGGCAACATGTTGAATACAATAACAATTTTGAGTGAACAAAACAAGCTGTACATGTTGGCTAAAATCATAATAATAAGTTGCACAAACTTGGCTTTAACAATGCCAGTTGTACAAACTTACATCTTTAAGTTCTTTATTTATTTTTACAGTGTATTTTTGTGTTTTAATCTAATGTCGCTGATTACATCTTAATTACATATTAATGGTTACATATTAATTAATGTCTCGACGCAAACCGCAAGGTACATTGTATACTGTACATGCATATACTTGTACTCAAAACTTTCACAGTTTTGCATACTTCCGGGTAAGAGAGGAATGGTAGTGGGGGAGTGGAGGTGGGGAGTGAATAATATTGGGACCAAGGGGCCAAGACTGGGCTTTCGTTTTGAAGCTCACTTTCTGGTTGGGCTGGGAGCCGCCATTGTGCCGTTGCTCACTAGCGCCACTGCGGTTGGCTCCAGTAAAGGTCTTTCACCATGTAAGTCAATGGCAGAAATGTGGTCAAAATATCCTTTACACGCTGTTACTTCCTGAAAATCAAAATCAAAAGACTCTCGATATCTTATTTTCAGGTACTATAACCTCTCTGCATTTGAATGGATCTCTATGGGAATTGGGGAGTGAGACTAGATTCAGCTGTAAATTACACTGATACAGTGTGGAACACATGAATGGCGAAATGGCTGTAAGTCATCAAGGGTCTTAGGCCTTGGTATTCAAATCACGATCCTCAAAGTCCGAGACCTGCTGGTTTTCTACCCTCCCTTTACCTCTGAGTGATGTGTGAAGACAGTCTGGCAAATCAGTAGCACTAATTGTTCAGTTAAGTACCTGGAAGAAAGAAAACCAAGGCCAGATTTGGATTTGAGGTCCAGATTTGAATATCCATAGTCTAAGGCATCAAACAAGCCCCAGACCATCACTCTATGGCCAGATATGGAGTAGATGTGGATGGATCACTTTAAGAGTTTCTTCTCCTGACTTTTCCCCCCCATAGAGTTCTATAGAAAAATGAGTGAGGAGAAATAACCCTTGCAGTGATCCATCGTTCATCGTGATCCAGTCGTTCGATGGCTCAGGTCTTTTGATGTTGTTGGGTCACAGACTTCAGGAAGTAACAGCATCCAAAAAATATGCGACCAAATATAAAATACGATACTTTAAAAATACATTAAAGCAAAGGGTATGAATACTTATGCACATGAGAGATTTCAGTTTTAGATTTTTAATACATTTGCTAAATTTTCTAAAAACATGTTTTCACTTTGTCATTATGGGTTATTGAGTATAGATTGATGGGCAAAAATTAAAATTTAATCTGCTAAATAAAGTGTGCAAAAAGTGAAGGGGTATGAACCATCAAACGAGTAACTGAAAGACATTGTACATAACATAACTTAGTTTCCAATACATTAAAGTGATGAAGGCGCACGTAATGCACATTATCCGAAACACTGCTCTTTGACAGGGACCAGCGTCCCAGGGGATGATATCCAGCGGATCATCCGAGTTTATAATGCATTTTATAATCTCCAGGTAATGGAACTATGTACATTATTGAAGATATTGTGCAACACTATTGTCTCATCAATACATTTCATTTTCTATAGTATATATACACTCAGTGGCCACTTTATTAGATACACCTGCTCTGTCAAGGACAATATCACGTGTTCAGACTAGATTGTTATATAAACCAGGTAGTCAGGTACCTAGGGATTGCAAGCGTAATTCAGAAGAAGAATGACAAAAAATGTAAGTGACTTTGAACAGGGCATAGTAGTGGGCACCAGACAAGCCAGTATGAGTATGTCTGAAACAGCAACCCTGCTAAAATCTCATCTGAACACATTAAAAGACTGTTCCAAGTAAACATTTTACTGTGCTTTTTCCTTTTAGCCAGACTCTGAGGATGAGAGGGAGGACGGTGGGCATCATCTCTGACTGCCTTGCATTGTGTCATACATTGTTATGTATTAAAGTTTTTAAAACCCCTCACTACTACTGTTTGTGTTATTGTTTGTCCTATATAAAACAATTAAAATAAGCATACAAAGGGTTTGTCCCAGCTAACAATTTTTAAATTTTGATTATGTTGCCGCCTTAGATCTTTTTAAGAATAAGTTTGCATGATTTACACACACTTTAACATTAAACCAATATTATTGCCATGTTCTTCTATATATGCTTAAGACTGTCTCTGTAATATTGACTGGCAACACCAATGGGAGTTGAAAAAAAATACTTTGCAGGTGATTGGATCATGGTTGTTTTCAAATTCTGTGTGGGGCGGCTGGGGTCTGGCCCACGCCATGCTGGTCGCTGCTGTGCTGTGAAATTACAAACACGGGGGATCCTGCACTGCAAGTAGACCTATAGCTATCCTACAGGGGATGCCAGACTTTCAATATAGGCAGAGGGTTTAGGGCAGGGGTCTGCATTTTGCAACGTCTGTGTATGCTGGGCTGCTTCCCAATACTCAAAAAATGCATGCTCCTTTCCTCCATGCCCCGGTAATGTTGCTAATTACATCTTAATTAAGTATTAATGTTTACATATTAATTAATGTTTCGACGCAAACAGCAATGCGAGGTCCATTGTATAGCAGTTTTGCATACTTCCGGATATGAGAGGAGGAAAGGAGGTGGGGAGTGAAGAATATTGGGACGCACCCTCGTTCCAACCACAATTGCAATCCCGAATTTTCACAATCTGTAAATTTTTCTTAATTAGGTGTTTTTTTATTATTTAGTGGGATTGTTTACCCTGCATAAAAGGTAACAAACAATGTAAACTGATTAAATGCTGGAGTGATGGGAAACAATTTACTGCTAATTAGGTTGTTAAACACGTGTTTAAATTTTGTCATAATTTTATTTCCTCCTTAAACTTGTTAACACAATGCAGATTTGGCTCTTTATCAATTGCTCTGCTTTTTAATACTTCATTATCTACCAAATGGTAAGTTTTTGGCCCAGTGATTAATCTTGAACAGTTAAATAATTGTGTAACCTCTTTTTAAGCAACCTAGTTGTTTGCAATATATAGCACAATAAGCACAGTGTGAACATGGGAATTTTTTTTACGGTTTGCCAAGATATTTCTGACATAATGTGGCTTAACATGGTAAATAATCCCACAAAACATGAAAAGCACCTAATTGAGAAAAATTTATAGATTGTTAAAATTCTTGAATTGCAATTGTGGTTGGAACAAAAACCAGCATACACAGATGTTGCTGATCCTGGTTAAAGGGTAACAAAGCACTAAAGCCACATATTTTAGATGATAACTGATACATTTGGGTTTTTCTAAGTATTACTGCAGTCGGCGCAAAAAAGCATAAACCTTAAGAATGTGGCTCAAAAGTGTCTCTAGTGGTAAAACCTTAGATACTGCACATTCAATCTGTGATTGGCCAGAAAACATATTCGGTACTCTGTGATGAAATAGAAATCTGTACAGCTATGCCCGGAAGTTTTGGAGAGAGGGCGGGCTATGCCCCAGCTATACAAGCGAATTTCAGCGGTTGATCTGTGTGCCGAGGACGGGGAGAGGAGATAGGAAAAAGAGAGCGAGCGAACGAGTGATATATATATATAGATAGCTTACAGTTTAGCTTTTTTGAATATTCTAGTAAGTTATAGCAACCAATTTTTGGTATATTTTTTATAGTTAGCTTGATAGTACCTTGTTTTTTGATAGTTAGTTTTTCAGTCTAGCTTTGCAAGTAGTTTATTTTTAAAAAAACAAAAACAAAAAAAAATATATATATAGTTAATAAATGGCATGGGTAACTATTTGTACAACGTGTGATTTGTTGTTTACTGGCCGCAACATTATAAGCCCAAACAAGGCTATGCGTGCTGCATTCTCAACCATTGCTTCTGCCTCTGCAGCGGCAAGCTTCTTGGGGCTCGATTGGGTGTGGTTTGATACCTGGAGCTCAGCCCCTATTATTTCCTTATCATGCCCAGATTGCGGCATTTTTCGAATTTCAAAAGGGGGCGGGGTCTAGCTAAACCAACGAGTTTTGTTACCCTTTAAGGGTGTCAGCCTGAGACTGCTTTTCTTCTACCACTCTAAACTTAGAGCATTATGTGCTATGGCATCTCAGCAAGGGTTGGCAACATCTTAGTTCAGCTGAAAGTGTCACGTCCCATGCCTCTGTTTGCATCCCAATATTCTTAACTCCCCACCTCCCCACCCCCACTCTTACCCGGAAGTATGCAAAACTGTGAACGTTTCGAGTACAAGTATTTGCATGTACAATGTAGTTGCATTATACAATTTACCTGACATTGCGGTTTGTGTAGAGACATTAATGAATATGTAACCAATTAATATGTAATTACGTAATACGTAATCAGCGACATTAGATTAAAACACAAAGATCCGTTTCCGGCGAGTAGAGGAGTGGTAGTGGAGGAGGAAAGGTTGCATTTTTAGACTATTGGGACACACCAAACTCTGTGTCTGTATTTCCGTTTATATGTATTTTCTGTCTTGGTAGTCCGTCCCGTGTTTTCCCTTTCTCCCTCCATTTTGTGTCTCTGCTTCCCCGCACCTGAATTGTGTTTCCTCATGTGTTTTCATCTCACCTGTTCCTTGTTGTCTCGTTAGTAATGTGGTTGTGTGCTGCTTTGTGTTCACTGACTGGCATGAGTTATTAACATTGACAATTAATTCACATTTGTCTACGACACACAACTTGATTTTCTTATCATTTTCTTCTCAGCATGTTAAAAGTACCACCAAGCAATGCTTTGCTCTAAATTCCAGCATAGAAAAAAGACAATCCAAAATAATTTCAACCCTTTTTAAAATGGATAGACTACTATAAGCCTTGTTGCCTCCAACCCAGGAATAAAAACCTGACTGAGATAGTCAGTAACCAACCTTGTGCAAATATCTTATAAGTAAACCAACCTTCTTGAAAGCATTAGGGATGTTAATCCTTGTGTCATGGGCAAATTCCCAGTCTGGCCCCATATAATTCTGGCCATATAATCACTGTCATCATCTCTAATTGGAAAGATAACTCCCCCCCACTGCCGATCCAACATGTGTTGAACATTCTTATACAATTTGACTGCTGATTATTCAATTGTATAATCAAACAAAATGAATTAAACAAGCAGGCTAATTTGGTGTTTTCAGTGAGACGGAAACCAAATTCTGTTAGCTTATTCTCAGTGGTTGTAGGTGCTTTTTAACTAAATTAAACCGCATATACTGTATTTTCTAAAATAACAGCACTGTCGAGAATTATCGCAAACCCGTGCCGATGTTAAACCCTAATGTTATTGTAATATTATTGTATATCAAAACGCTCATAATGGTTAGTCAGAATAATATTGATCATACTATTGATCCGTATAGCCTATTCCTTGCTTGCATGCTTTAACTACACGAGCAGGCTTTTAAAGAGAATGGAATATTCCATTTTGATTGGTTTATTGAATGTTACGCCCAAGACACACCTATAATTAATGAAGAGACTAAGTTCAGCCCATTTGCACTTCCGCCGTACTTAGCGCTCAAAAAACACACGCCCTAAATGCACTTGCCATGCGTTTAGACCAAGCGCTAAGATCGTCAAGATAGAGCCCAGGGCCAAGTTGCATCAAATAATTTAGGAAAGTTTGGATAGCATTGCTTTGGAATAGAGCTAGTTTAAGTAGTGTGAGCTACGATAGGCAATATTGTTTGTTGTAACTTGGCAACATTTTGATATCAATAGGCAGGCCTTTTAGTTGGAATTAAGGATTTACAGACAGTGCTTTGTAGGCTATGCGTGAGCACTGCACTGGAAGAAGCACCATCTGCCCTACACCTTTTGAATCTTCTTGCAAGATATTATCATCCACTAACAAAAAAGTTGTGGGCATCATTGTTGTATGTGTGTAGATTCCTAACAAATGGTGAGATAAAGAAAAAGCTTTCAATGGAAATCCAAATCATGACAAATTTTTATGATATATTTTCTAACATTTTGAGAACCTTCATAAAATACAATTTGCTAAACATATTTGTTAAAATACAAAAATAAATTACAAAAAAAAGGGCAGGTTGTAGGCTAAGCCAGCGAAATAGAAGTAATGTTAGCTTATTAGGCTACTAATAACAACAATAATTATTATAATAGTAGTAGTATAGTACGCTATAACGTTACTGGTAAGGTGTAATTAGACTTGGGTGGTTTGATCTTCGATTAAACCATAATCTTACCTGTTGACATTTTGAACAATAGTTGTAAATGTAACTTCTGGCCATTCTATGGGATCATTTCTCCAAGATGTGCAAGGAAAATAAACTTTGTGGGAGTCCAACAATATTGCGTTTGTCAATATACCTTTTCCTCTCTGGTAGACACAGGTTACCAAAATAGTCCTTTGACATGCTGAAATGTGGTGTTCTTCGCACTGACCTGAAATTAAATGTTCTAGATCAGTGGTTCTTAGCTATCTACCGGCGTTTTCCCGTTGGTGACACTGTTTCATGCAGATTGTTTTTCCCCACGGTGGGCGTGGTTTTCAGAGTACAACACGGCTTCTTACAACACGTTACTGTTGTAACCGCTGAAATGCTACAGTAGCGTGGTGAATACTACCCCACTATCTTAACAGTTCGGGCATGAGTCAGAGTTACGTGAACGTTCCGTGTCGATGGTGTTCGTATAGTTCTCCAGATAAGTTTTCTGGGTTGTTTTGTGAAATTAATGGAAGTGAACAGAACCACCTCAGTCTCTCTCAGTCTTCTGATTGGTCAGACCGGAAAGTGAGTGACAGTAACCCCGCCCACTCGAAGTCTCCGGCCTGCAGACACACCATACTTTGGATCAAGCTCACCATACACCATACTCCGGCCTGCAGACACACCATACACCCCCTGATGATTATCTTTCCCTGTAGATCCCCCCTCTTTCCTCAGGTCCTGGCAGTAGCTACAAATGAGCATTCAGTTTACCTTACAAAAATAAGTTGATATGTCTTCAACAGTAAAACCAGTATGTTCAAGAATAACAGTTTGTATTTTCTGGGTGTCTTGGCTTATAATGTTTTCAGAATGTCACATTTAGTAAAGTTACATGCCACAATAAAATAAGAAATTGTATTTATTATTGTGGAAAAAAATACATTACATGTACAGTATCATAATAGTTTTTTAAAAATCTACACGGGCTTGAGAATCTAAAATTTTCCACTGCCTCCCAATGCAACACGTGTACAGAAATTAACGAACTGAAATCTAAATGACTACGAGCGAGAAAGAAAGTGAAAGACAGAAAGTGAAAATTCCAAGAGAAATGGAAATTAGTTTAGCATACGTGATTAGATTACAAACAATAGAAAAAGTAGTAATAACGCACACCCCCCAAATAAGGTGCTGAATTAGTGGCCCATTAAATCAGATAACAAAAACTACACTGTACCCTGATGATGGCATACTGCCGAAACATGTTGGTGACTTTCAAATAAAAACGTTTTAATTGTTCATGCACTGCGGGTAAAACCTTTTGGCGAATCCAAGCTTGGCATTCATGGTCCGAAGGAGGGTGGCATGCTCATGCTGAAAAAATTCCCCAATTGGGTTACAGTTTTTCTCAATTGCTTAAACACAATTCCTGAAACACTAAACACATTCTCAAAACTGTAAGCACAAGCTTCACAATATTAACGCATTTGTTCAAAACACTATCATTTTTTATTGCTTTAACACAAAATGCTAATGTAAAGCACATTTCTGCAAACTTAGTAAACACGAATGTCAGTAATTGACACAAAAATCAATTGATTAAGTCACCCTAATCAAAATGGATTATACCATTTCTCATTTGAATGCCATCACTCCCACATCTATTTATACATATGTTCATTGTGCAAATCATTACATGCAAAATAGTACAACCAATACTCTGGCACTCAGGATCTCCTTATGAAAATAGGTCTACATGTATGGCTCCATTATAAAAATATAAATGTCTGCAATTTATCCAAAATTCAGGCAAATCTTTTATCCACAAATTAGTTCATTTTCTCACAGCTCAAAGCAACCAATCACACATGCTGTTCACTTTACATAGTTCAGCAACAGGTGCTATTCTCCAACAATTAGATCAGAACACATACAGTATACTGCTAAGCTACTAGTGCATTTTTGTCTGGATGAAAAATGGAGAGAGAACAGGGAAGAGGCAGGGGGAGGCAAAAACTTGCAAGAATTTTGAATGACATACGGGCTACAATTGTGGACCATGTACTTAACCATGGCCTAACCATAGCCGAGGCTGGTCAGAGGGTCCAGCCCAATCTCTGCCGATACTCAGTGGTCTCAATAATACAGACATTTAGAATTGAAAACAGGTACATGATCATGCTACATATTTCTTTACAGTATTCCATATACGCTTGTCAAGTTTTAGAATTTAGATTACATTGAATTTGTTTATCAATTCTTACTGTATTGTTTGCATTTATAGAACTGAAGCATTACCTCATGCTGGAAGAAGAAGAAATGGTCAACATGGTGAGGGCATTGTTATTGGACTCAAATAAATTCAGAGCGCTGTGATAGAAGATAATGGCATATTTGGAAATATCAACACAGTGAGTCTTTTCACAATAGACCGGGTGTTGAGGAGAAACCAATTATCACTCAAACAGTATAAAGTGTATACTGTTCCTTTTGAAAGAAATAGTGACCGGGTGAAGGAGCTCAGGCACCAGTATGTACAGGTGCCTGAGGTCCTTTATGGCAATCTCATTCCTGAGGATGAGAGGGGGTTGGTGAGGGCTGACTTGCCAGTGTACGTAGTAATTTGGGACAATGTCAGCTTTCACCAATCTGCTCTCATCAGGGATAGGTTTGATGCCCATCCAAGAATGGCAATGCTGTTCCTCCTACCCTATTCATCGTTCCTCAATCTAATTGGAATTATTTTCAGCATGGAGATGGAAAGTGCATGACTGCCAGCCTCATACCCAGATGTCCTTGCTAGAAGCCATGAATGCTGGGTGTGAGGACATCACACCGGAAGCTTGCAGGGGATGGCAGTGGCATACAAGGAGATATTTCCAACGTTCCATGGCAAGGGAGAATATCAGGTGCGATGTTGATGAACAGTTGTAGCCCAACGGAGAGGAGCAAGTGGATGGGCAGTAAAAAGCTAGAGGAAATGTCTTGAGTTTTTTCTTTTTTCACATTACAGCTTGACCACCTCCAATTTACAGTGCTGTATCATTGTTTTGCTTTACTGCAAATGCTTGCATTTGTTCTGGTTCTACAACAGTAAAGATATTTTGTCAAACTTGTGAATAAATATTTTTGTTGAGAATTATTTTGTGTGGCATAATCTTTTGACTGCAACACTATTTACCTAGGGAAGGTAAAGGAACATACATTCAGGGTTGACTGTGTCATTTTGACACAGATACTTAGTATATTGTGTGCCTTTGTTTATGCACTGATAAAGATATATTTTAATTTGGTGTGATTGTTGTACTCGTTGACAAAATTGTTTAAATTTGAAACATGAGTTAAACATTTTGAGGGTCTAAGGGCCTATTGCAGGTGAAACATAGTGTATTGGTAAACACCTTTACTGTTGTGGGGTTTGTGCTTACAGTTTTGAGAATGTGTTTCGTGTTTCAGGAATTGTGTTTGAGCAATTGAGAAAAACTGTAAGAAAACGAGAGTACGGGGGCAGGTATAGTTTCACAAATCAGGGATGGGCCCAAACCATGCTTGAATCACCTCTGCGTGGTGAAATCCTCTCCCATGCCGTTTATCTTGCTCCACATTGAAAGAAATTGCAGGTGTTCACCCCCCTTTTATGCATATGATGACCAATTGTGCTCAAAGTCTATAAAGTAGAAAAACTGTTAAACAAACCGTTAATTGATTAACCAGTACAGCTTTTTTCAATTGTTTAAACACATTTCCTGAAACTATAGCTCACTTTCTCAAAACTCTACACCCAAAACAGAAAACAGTTAACCATTAAGACAAAACTACACAAATATCTTGCAAAATGAAACACTGCATTCAAAACGTACGGGTTACGGATGTAACCCCGGTTCTATGAATACGGTCAACACGCCACGGTATGGGTCATCCTCGCTGAGAGGGGGAGCTACTAGGAGATTGTTTATCAAATTAACCACCACTACGGGCGGAACCACGTCACGCCATAAATATGGCGCTGGTACACCGCTCGACCTCTTTTGCCGACTTGAGGGCACTTGCCGTCCTGCGGGCGCAAGGTTCTCCGCCTGACAACACCGCGTGGCGTGTTGACCGTATTCATAGAACCGGGGTTACATCCGTAACCCGTACGTTCTATTTCATTCCGGTCAACACGCCACGGTATGGGTTACTGTATATCAAATAAGTCAGGCGGGGATGTAGTGGGGTAACCAGGACCGCATATCATAGCATGAGTGCGGGACCGATCAATAAAATTACACCATTGGCTGCTGTTCTTAACAGAAGAGCAAGCTCAAGTAGGAACGTGGAACATAACCAATGGGTGATAAAAACCCTGAATCATCACCATTTTTCTTACAAGGTTGCTCAGCTGCCCCAAGGACAGAGGAGGCAACTGATACCGATGACACTACGTCCAAGTTATAAAACCTGGCGAAAGTGAGTGATGAGGCCCAGCCCGCCGCTGCACAAATGTCAAATGCCACGTAGTAAGGCCCAGGAGGTAGCTACGCCCGAGTGGAGTGAGCCACCACACCTGTGGGAGGGGGCGCATTAGAGCTGCTGTAAGCCTTGGAAATCGTATCTACAATCCAGTGGGATAAGCGCTGTTTAGACAGGGCAAGCCCCTGTGTAGCCCCTCCATAACACACAAACAGGTTATTGGTCTTCCTAACCGTACTTGTGCGAGAAATGTAAGACCGCAGGGCCCGGACAGGGCAGAGTGAGTGCAGTCTGGCCTCTTCAGGGGTCTCATGGGGAGGAGGATGAAACGCCTCCAACACGATAGGCTGCGAGACGTATGACCGCGAAAGGACCTTAGGCCGAAACGCGGGGTTGGGACGCAAAGAGACCGATGAGCTACTGTCCCCCAGCCTTATACAGGCAGGGTGTATCGACAGTGCATGTAGCTCGCTTACGCGCCTCGCGGAGGCGATAGCGAGTAGGAAGGCCATCTTCCAAGAGAGGAGCTTTAGGCTGAGCCCAGTCAGGGGCTCGAATGGCGGTTCAGTGAGAGCATTTAAGACCAGCTGCAGGTCCCAAGAAGGGACTGCGTTCGATCTAGGCGGCCGAAGCCGCCTGGCTCCTCGGAGGAATTGACTGGCGAGAGGGTGAGCTCCCACCGTCCGGCCTTCAATAAGGTCATGGTAGTCCGATATGGCCGCCAAATATCCCCTTAGTGTAGATTCCGCCAGACCTTCTTCCAGAAGGGACTGGAGGAACGCCAAGATGACTGATACGTCACACCGGGTCGGGCTAGACCCGTTGGTTTCGCACCAGCGGCCGAACCTGCCCCACTTCCCGGCGTACAGCGCCCTTGTGGAAGGGGCCTTGGATGCCTGAAGTGTCTCCAGCACTGCTGATTCTAGGCCCTGCCGGCAACTCTGCCCACGGGCTAAACATGCAGGTTGTACATTTCTGGGTTCGGATGCCACAGCAGGCCTTGGGCCTGCGACAGCATATCCGCCCTGGTTGGGAGGCGCCAGGGGGTGCCCCGTAGGGATTCCCTTAGGTCCGCCATCCATCTCTGCTGAGGCCAGTTGGGGGCAATCAGCAGAACCTGTGCCCCTGAGTTCCTGATCCTCGCCAGAACTGTGGGCAGGAGAGGCATGGGGGGAAAAACATAGAGCAGGGCTGGAGGCCACTGGTGTGCCAGTGCGTCCACGCCCAATGTCCCCGTCGTGTCCATCATAGAGTACCACAGGGGGCAGTGAGCATTCTGCCTGGATGCGAAGAAGTCCATCTGTGCTTCCCCGAAGCGGGACCAAATGGACTGCACAATCTCTGGGTGCAGGCGCCATTCCCCTGGTCTCGGGCCACCCCTGGACAGCATATCGGCTGCCACATTGGTTATACCCGGCACGTGCACTGCCTTCAGGGACATGCATTGGGCATGTGCCCATAGCAGGATTTGACGTGCTTTCGCATGCAGGATTGGGGACCGTACCCCACCCTGGCGGTTGATGTAGGACACTACCGTGGAGCTGTCTGCCCTCACCCCTGCCAGCCCCAAGGGAACGCCTTCCTTGAGGCCAGGGGTGGTGAGCCACCAATCCACCATTTTTAGGCATTTTGGGTAATGGGGAGTTGCCGCCGCCCATCTTCGTGCGGGCTCACTCCCTGTGCCATCGCCCAATGCTGTAACGGGCGCATATGCAGCAGCCCAAGTGGCACCACCTGGGCGGCTGAGGTCACTGATGGAGCACAGATCAGCCAGTCGTCCAGGTAATTCGCAATGCGGATATCCTGACGACGGAGTGGGATCAGTGCGGCATCCATGCACTTTGTGAAAGTGCGTGGGGCCAGAGCTAGGCCAAAGGGGAGGACCGAGTACTCGTACCCTGTGCCCTTGAAGGAAAAGCGGAGGTACTTCCGGCGATCCCGGTGTATGGGGATATGGAAGTATGCATCCTTTAGATCCACAGAGGTGAACCAGTCGCCATCTCTCACCTGAAGGAGGAGATTGGCGAGGCGGAGCATCCATAGGCGCCACTTTGCGCGATGGAGAGGGGAAAAACGCGGTGCCGGAGGCTGGTAACCGCCACCGACGGAACTGGCCTCGGGAAGCTGACTTACTGGAAGGTTTCCGGAACCGCACCCGGTCCCGCGAGAAACGCGAGGCCCTTGGCTCCAGAGAGCCGGATGAAGGCCCCTGAAAGGTCGTGTGCTACCCAGTGGGGGCGGGACCTGAAGCTGGGGGTGCTCTGTGGAAAAAACGGGTCCCTCTTGCTGGGGCCCGTGGGGCTGGAGCCCGTGGGGCTAGAGCCCGTCCTACCGCCCCCAACATCTCTCTCTAAGGCAGCCTCCGCAGGCGGCCCGAACACCTTCCCCGGAATCACTGGGGCAGTTAGGGCTGCTACCTGTCCTTGGTCTGTTAGACTGGACTGACAGAGCCACACCTGGCGGCGTGCCAGAACGAGTGAGGACATGGAGTGCCCCAGGGCCTGGGCATGAGCACTAGCCCCGCGCATCATAATGTCCACCACACGCAGCATCTCTATTGCTGAGTTACTGGGGGCAGCGGAGGACATGTCCTGCAGCATACCCTCCAGGTACACCAGCAGTAGTGCGTTAGTGTTAGCCAGTCGGGCCGCAAGAGCGGCGGACTGATAAGCCTTACACACCCGCTTGTCAGTAGCCCTGCATCGCCTATTGGGATGCTGGGAATCACTATCAGCTCTAAAGGTAGCGCCTGCGAGCATTGAAAACATAGGCCCAATCTGTGGAGGGGCCGCCAACCCGTAGGATGCGGCACCCGTCATATTGGCCAACTGGGTCTTGGGGAGTCTATATTCCCCAGGAGACTGCCAGGATGCCTGCAGTTCTGTCAAAAAATCAGGCAGGGGTGGTAACCCCCCTGTCATGGGCCGAAGAAGGCCACGGCTGAAAAGTGAGGGAGCAGGAACCGCCAAGGGGGGTAAGCGAGCGCGCTCAGCCGCCCTGAGAATCACCGCCCGATCGGAGGGATCCAAGGGCGGGAGTTCAGAAGCATCGTCGCTTTCCTGGGCAGACACTGACCCACCTTCAGTGTCAGACTGTTGGGGGTCTGTCCGACAGTACAGGCTATCCGACGCCGTCGTAGACAGCTCGTCTGGGTGACGGCAGGACGGTCCAGGCACTGGGCCCTGAGGGTCCCGAGGCCTGGGTGACTGCTGCTGTGATGCTACCAGCCCCAGAAGGGTCTGCTGCATCGCCTGCACCTGTAGCTGAAGCTGATGGAACTCCGGTTCCTGATGCTTACGCTTCCTAGCGCGCTTGCCAAACCCAGCCCCTTGAGCATACGGCTCCATATTATGCTCCACAAAAGTTGATTGCCCAGGTGGGACGTCCTCCCCCGACGGCCCACCATCTCCCGGATTCTGTACGCCTTCCGACATGCTTAGCCCAGAAGTGTGTCCAACACCAAGCCAAGGGCCCAAATCAGTGGTACTGAGGGACCGCAAGGGGATGTGGAAGCCTCCAGCAGCTTCTACTCTCACGAGCAGAGAGGCCCCTTCCAGCCTTTTCGTTCTTCTTATTGTTGTTGTTGTTGTTGCTACTGCGCAACTAACAACACCAAGCCCAGTGGCTAATATAAGACAGAAGAATATTAGTTAATAATAATATAAACTTCTGTTGGAATGGCAGCGTGCTGCCCAAACCTACAGGAATAGAGTATGTCCAACACCAAGCCGAGGGCCCAAATCAGTGGTACTGAGGGACCGCGAGGGGATGTGGAAGCCTCCAGCAGCTTCTACTCTCATGAGCAGAGAGGCCCCTTCTGGCTTTTTAAAATGTATTTTTATTTATTTATTTAAAAATAAAAATAAAAATTTAGTTTTTTTTTTTTTTTCTCTTCTGTTGGAATGGCAGCTTGCTGCCCAAACCTACAGGAATAGAGTATGTCCGACACCAAGCCGAGGGCCAAAATCAGTGGTACTGAAGGACCGAGGGGTGTGTGGAAGCTTCAGGTAGCGTCTGCCCTAACGGACACAGGGGCTCCTTCCAGCCTTTTCGTTGTTCTATTGTTGTTGTTGGTGCTACTGCGCAACTAACAACACCAAGCCCAGCGGCTAATATAAGACAGAAGAATATTAGTTAATAATAATATAAACTTCTGTAAAGAACGGCAGCAATCTGCCTACAACAACGTTTTTCAAGCGAGTCCAGCGCCAGTCAAGGGTCCGCAACAGTAGCACTGGAGGACCGCGAGAGGACGCGGAGGCTTACTTTATTGTATCATGCGTGTAATTGTTGCTATGCAAATAACAAGTGAAAACAACGCAATGCAATCAGAAAGATATCGGGTAAATCCGATCTAATTCTGTAATGAAAAAACCGGCCGTGAACCGGCTACAACAAGGTAATATCTTACCGTGTAAGCAGCAAACAACAGCAAGCAAACCGCAGTTCCGCGTTGCTGGGGGAGGGAAAGCCCCGGAAACTTACGTTGTCCGGGCGATCGGGAGAGGCAGAAAACAAAAAGTTTTTGCGAAAATCGCAGATTCCAAAGGAACCAACAAACACAATCTCAGCTCGCCTTCGAGGAGGCAAAAAGAGGTCGAGCGGTGTACCAGCGCCATATTTATGGCGTGACGTGGTTCCGCCTGTAGTGGTGGTTAATTTGATAAACAATCTCCTAGTAGCTCCCCCTCTCGGCGAGGATGACCCATACCGTGGCGTGTTGACCGGTATGAAATAGAACCATGTTCTCTCTTCTCAAAATTGACTTTTTCCATCAAAATGATTCACAGGCCTCATATGAATAGGTCTTATTGAGCATCAATTTCACACTGGTGCGATAAAATTTTAAACACTACCATCAAAACAGTGTGTATATATGTCTTGGTCTCATGAGGTCATGTTACGTATTCAAATGTATACAAGTGTGTAGAAATGTTACCTTTTTTGAGGTTTTTTTTTTTCATTTAAAGACTGATGCCATAATACAATACATATATCATACAAATAGTGCATTTGCTAGGTAAACCCAATTCTAATTCAGTACAGTACAGCGTGTGTGAACTGTTATCACTTTGAGTGTTGTTTTTATGTATAATACAATGCACATTTATTGTCCTGCCAATGACTGTCAGTCTGGACAATGGATATAATGGATCTGTTATTATACAAAATCAATGCACAAATACAAAAAGGTAACAAAGCAAATCCTTATTTGTTACTGTAAAATAAATCTGTGGTCAGGAGACTGCAAAAAAATTCTGTAGTTTTTTTACGTAGGCCTTGAAAAATGAAAAACAAATCTCAAAATCAGTCCGCATCCCGCCTCTGATCCCGATCAGGCCAGAGGACTTCACCAACATCGCAATCAATGTTTTCCCTGGCCAAGCAACTGGGGGGAAAAGCGCCATGCATGACCATCCATCCCTGGCAGGAGTCTGCACCTACGTGTCACCACACGCCTCTTACATTGCCTGGAGTAGGGTCATACGGTCATGGGGGTTGCGCTCATACACTTTCCAACGCCATGCTGAAAATAATATTTCTATTGGATTGAGAAAGGGGGAATATGGTGAGATAGGACTAAGACATGGGTGGTTATTGAACCAGTTGTGGACCAGAGCAGCCTGGTGGAAACTTACATTGTCCCAAATGACAACATAGTTGGGCTGCTCTGAGCCCTCTTCTTCTGGGGGGATGAGAATATTGTGGAGCGCATCCAAAAAAACAAGCAAACGGGCTGTGTTGTAAGGACCAAGCTGTGCATGATGGTGGATGACACCATTCCCACTACGCAGGCCAGGGACATCAACGGTGGCACAGTGGCCAATGATGTTCCTTCCCCTCCGCCTGGTCCTGGTGAGATTGAATCCTGCCTCATCGATGAAGTTATACTCATGCATTTGGATCAAGCTCAAGCACTCTGAAAAGGAAAACATGACCATATCAGACAATAGGCCTACATACAGGAACATTGAAGTGCATAGTGAACAGCAATAGGTCTATAAAGAGTACTGAAATAATGTGGTCAATCACAGTAACCAACTGTACTCACTTGCACATATTGGTAGCGTAGCTCTTTTAGACCTGCTTCATCCGTAAATGATTTTGGCGTCAGGCACGATCGATGGTGGAAAGGCTGACCCGGTCTATGTTTATGATGATGTTGTCTTGGATTACTCTTCTTTGAATTTCCCGTAGTTTGATCACATTGTTAGCCAACACCATGTTTACTATAGCCATCTCTTGCTCATCTGTGAATATTAGTCTTCTGCCACCACTTGCTGGCTGTCTTTCAATTCTGTGAAAAGAAAGTATATATATAGGCTACACATATTTCAGAAATGTAAGACAAAATAATAAACATCGAACAAAAAGTTCGGAAATTTGTGTTTGGTAGATTATTTCTCTGTTGTAACAATGCTTCTTGGCAATACATTTTATACCGTTGGAAAGCCTGTTTATTTCCCTTTTAAATGGTGCCCCATTTGTAAGGAACGTGCATTTGTGGGATGAGCAGCACAGCTGAGTATATGGGTTGCGCCCATGTAGAATTTGCCAAATCTTCTCTGCCAATGCCAAACAGCTTATTCTGCTGTTGCTAGTGACTCTTGTTTGGTGTTGTTTGGTGGATTGGATGATTGAAGTCTATCAGTAACAAGGAAGAAACCAGACATATTGGCAATTTTACAATTTATTAATTTAACAGTCAGGAGCCTCTGTAGTGTGTGGAAGAACCATACACAGCCACAACAGCCTGGCACCTCCTCCTCATGCTGGTCACCAGCGTGGTCACACACTGCTGTGGGATGGCATTCCACTCCTCAACCAGGATTTGTCGCAAGTCAGCCAACGTGGTTGTGTTGGTCACTCTAGGACGAACAGCACGCCCAAGCTGATCCCACAAGTGTTCAATTGGGTTGAGGTCAGGACTGTTGGCAGGCCATTCCATTCTCTCTACTCCCAAATTCTGGAGGTAGTCTCTGATAAACCCCGCTCTGTGGGGGCGAGCGTTGTCATCTTGGAGGATGGAGTTCGGTCCCAGACTGGAGATATGGGATTGCCACTGGTTGCAGAATCTCATCTCGATATCTCTCTGCATTGAGATTGCCTCCAAACTGTAAGAACCGTTTGATTACAGTTTTTTCCAATCGTTTAAACACGTTTCCTGAAACTATAGCTCAATTTCTCAAAACTCTAAACACAAAACTGAAAAGACTTAACCATTTTGGCAAAATCTCTTGCAAAATGAAACACTGCACTCAAAACCTGCACTCAAAAACACTTCTCAAAACTGATTCTTTCCACCAAAACGATACACACAACTATCATATGAATATCTCTTACAGAGCATCAATTAAACACTGGTGTGATACATTTAAAACACTACCATCAAAATACTGTTTATATATGTTTTGACTTCATGAGGCCATGTTACATATTCAAATGTATAAAATTGTGTAGAAATAGTTTAATTTTTCACATTTTAGGGTTTTTTTTTTGTCCAAAAATAAGTTGGAATTTTATGGTACATCCAGTATAAAGACTGTTGCCATATTATAATACAATACTGTAAATATATCATATTTGTGTCATTGCATTGACACAATCATTGTAGCAGAATAGGATACAATGCACATTTGTCTTTCCAATGAGCTCCAATTGGGCTAAACTCACAACCACTTCCCAGAGTCATACTGTAAACTTATAGTTGATACTGCAACATTGCTAGAGTTCTGACAATACACAATGTTACCTATTTTGGCAAAACTCATACAGTAATTGCACTGATAAGTAAAATGAAAAACACTGCAGTAAGAAAATGTTTACTCTTTCTGGGGATGTAATGATGAAATCAGTGCACAAATACAAAAAGGTAACAAAGCAAATATTTATTTGTTACTGTAAAATACAGTGAAATGTTCAGCTGACTGAACTGACAGCAAAAAAAAAAAAAAAGGTTTTTCATAGGCCCACAAAATTTTTTAATAAAACATGCGGTGAAACATATCTACATGTAAATGTCCGCATCCCGCCTCCGATCCTGATCAGGCCAGAGTACCTCATCTACATCGCATGTGATGTTCTCCCTGGCCAAGCAGCAGGGGAAAAAGCGCCTGGCATGGGGGATCCACCCCTGGCATGCATCTGCATGGATGTCGTCACACGCCCCTCTGCCTGGAGTAGAGCCACATGCTCGTGGGGGTTGCGGTCATATATCTTCCACCGCCATGCTGAAAAAAATGATTCAGTCGGATTCAGAAATGGGGAATATGGTGAGAGGTAGAAAACCTTTTTAGGGAACCAGTTGTGGACCAGAGCAGCCTGGTGGAAACTTACATTGTCCCAAAAGACAATGTAGTTGGGCTGCTCTGGTCCCTCTTCCTTCCTGTGGGGGGATGAGGATATTGTTGAGTGCATGGAAGGTTAGCAGACGGGCAGTGTTGTAGGGACCAAGTTGGGCATGACTAATGGCTGCGCACATGGTCACATTTCCCCCACGCAGGCCAGGAACCGTTGCCAATGATGTTCCCCCCCGCCGCTTGGTCCTGGTCAGGTTGAACCCTGCCTCGTCAATGAATATGTATTCATGTAGAGCAGCACTAGCATCAAGTTCAAGCACTCTCTGAAAAAGAGAAAATGACCATATCAGACAATAGGCCTACATACAGGAACACTGAAGTGCATAGTGACCAGTTATAGACCTACATACAAGACCAGCTGTATGCCTACAAACAGGACCAGCTATAGGCATACATACAGTAACACTGAGATGCATAGTGACATGTCTATACAGAGTACTGAACGGATGTGGTCAGTTACAGTAACCTGCTGTACTTGCACATATTGGTAACGCAGCTCCTTCACTCGGTCAGCGTTGCACTCAAACGGTACGCGACATATCTGTTTAATTCTGTTTAATTGTTTCTTCAGGACACAATCTATTGTGGACAGGCTGACCTGGTCAATGTTTGGGAAGAGGACATTGTCTTGTATGACTCTGTCTTTACTTTCCCTCAGTGTAATGGCATTATTAGCCAACACCATGTTGATTATGGTGGTCTCTTGCTCATCTGTAAATTTCCGGCCTTTGCCAACTCTTGCTGATCGTCTTTCTATTCTGTGAAAAGTATACAGTATAGGCTACACATATTTCATAAATGTAAGACAAAACAACATTACACTATACATTTCTCTAAGCACTGTAGATATCCATAGAAACCATAAACTTACATTACTGTAATTACTGTAGAGAGTATAGAAGACTACTGAAGTGGTTACTTACCTGTTCTCATCTCTAAATGCCCGGATAACTGAGGCTACCTTGAAGCGGCTCAAATTCGGCTGGACTCGCTGCCCAATGTTGGTCATTGTTAGGCCATGATTGAATACATAGTCAACCAAAGTTGCAAGGATTTCATAAGAAATATTGGCTCATCTTCCGTTGTCTAATGAGTCAAACATACTGATGCATATAAACAAAAGTTTTTACCTCCTGTCTAATAACACCCTGGTAAAACTGGATACCATTTGGTGGTTGTCCGGTGCTAACGTTAGCTAATTTTGCACCCACCCGGGAAAGCGAGGTGTCCCTCGGTCCATGTTTGCCATTATCCACAAACTTAAAATCCCGATCTACATATAATTCCTTGTCATAGCTATATTGATGCACACAAGAGATTACCCATCTTTTGTGGATTAGCAGTGTATTTTTCTATGGACAATATAACATTACACACATTACATGAACTAACGTTAACTAGCCAGCTACAAAATTTAGTAGAGTTACTGTGGACTACCTAGGCTACTGTAATTATAACATAAACACACAAGGCAACTTACATTCATTGGTGGGCATGTAACGTTACTGCCAATGATGGCACCAGATGTTGGCAGGACGGGAGGATGAAGGCCGGGGAGGGAGATACTCGGTTCAGCACCATTCACCAGTAACAGCTGATTATCAGTGAATCCCAGTTGTCTCAGATGAAAGTTTGTGAAACTACCCAGTGTAAAATGTTCACTGCAAAGGCGGGTGTTGGTGGTGATCCTCAGCTCTCCATCACTGTGGCACTTCACAAAATCAATCCACCTCTTCTTTATTTCATCATTCTTCAGAAATTTAAATAAGGAGACCGAGCTGTTCTGTACATTCTGGCATGGAGGGAAGATGCATTTGCGGGACGAAGGCATCGCTAGCTAGCAAACTGTAGGCAGTAAAATGACTGTAGACCATGGATGTAGCTATAGACTCATGAATGAGCGGGAGAACCACGCACTCTCTTGTTTACATGTAGTGCGAGAGGAGGGACCATGATAAGTATGGCTCCAGTGCGTCATCGAGCCATGATTTCAACCCCGCCCAAAAAATCAGGAAAAAATTATGAAAAACAGTTTAACGGTATAACTCCACAATTCAGAACTACATAGTTCAGTCTTTTCACGTGTTTTCAGCAATTACTTTCTAACATGTATAATGTGTTTAGAAGGAAATCTCTAAATTTAGTTTACAGGGACTTTAATGTCTAATAAAATACAATGAACTTTAGCTATGAATCATGAAGAAGCGAGTAAATGAATTAACAAAGTCTATAGGCCCATGGAGACAGGCATGCACAATAGGCTAGACGCAAACACATTCTAGCTGAAAGAAAGACATACAGCCTAAATAGTTACAGCCTAAATAGTTTGCAAAAGTAAAATATGAAAATACTGTTTTAAAATAGGCCTATTAGTATTATATAGAAATACATGTAATGTTTGGCTATTCAACACTAGCTTGCTGTATGCAGAACCTTAAGCTTCCATGTCTAGGCTACGAGCTGCCGAGTTCATAATGAACACAGCATAATTCCAGCACAGTTTCAATGTAATTCTTTCAGGTAGTGTAACGTTACCTGCGGAAAATATTTTGGTACCGGACCATATAGCTAGGTTTAGTTTAGTTTTCTGTACTGCAATGGACGTATAAGGCATTTTGATTCGCTTCGTAGTAGCCTAGCTTGTAGCTGCTTCCTGACTAGCTGACGTTTCTCTGGCAAAACTAACGTTGGCAAACAGAAACTTAATTGGACAACGTATATTTCCCAGGAATCTTAGCCATAAAGAAGACCATAGCTACTACTAAGAATGTAGCCTACCACAGATTATTATTTTGATTATTATTAGAATTAAAAGTGTTTGCTGTCGGCTACATTGTCTGTAGACTAAAGCCATGTTTGGAGGCTATTAAGTGACTAACCATGAAACAAATATGTGTGGTGAATTGACTGTTTATAAACTCAATCTCTTAAAGACTTGCAGGTTACAGTAGGCTATCATCAATTCTTAATATATTATCGTAAATTCTTAATTTTCCTTGTACATAATTTTTATGGTCATATTGTGTTATGTGTGAAAAGCATAAAGTGAACATAGCTAAAGTGCACATCTTTTTGTCACAAACGAATCAAGAAATCACAACATAGGTAGATGTACGTAGGCTATAGATCAGGGGTGGGCAACTCCAGGCCTCGCGGGCCGGTGTGTATGCAGGTTTTTGCTGCCGCCAGTTAACAATTATTGAATTAGCCCAATCGTTTACATGATCTGATATTTTTATCTACATATCCGCGATATGAACAGCAGCTGATGAATGTTCTTGTGCCGGTATGCGTGTATTGTAGCGTTTTATCGTTCTGTAATTTACGAGTGAATCGGTGATTGTGTGTATGACTAATTAGCTGATTGAGCCGTGGTAACTGGTGGCAGTAAAAACATGCATACACACCGGCCCGCGAGGCCTGGAATTGCCCACCCCTGCTATAGATGGATGATCAGGGGGTCAGACCCAGATCTCTTGCATGGTAAGTGTTTGTCACAGTTTATTTTCTGTTTATGTTATGATGCAGTTCATTGTTTGCATACATATTTCCATGTTTTTCCGCAGCCTTGCGTTCATGCTGTTTCTTCTCTGGCTGTCACTTGTGCTTCCCTAATTGTTTCATTCTCCCTTTTCTAGTTACTAATATACTAACATTAGATCAGGATTGGGTAATACTAACTAACCATGTGTTCATGTTTACCTTACGTTTCTCGTGCATGTTGATTACTAATTTACTAACGCTAGGTCAGGATAGGTTAACTACTAACGATTTACTAATTGCCTCGTTACGTGTCATTTTCTCAAGCTGTTGTGAATTTCCTGCTGCTCTCAAGCTAAAATGTTTGCACCTGTCTACACCTGCATTTAAGCTCAGTGTTCATGTCTGTTTGTTGCGAAATTGTTGCCTTAGTTTACTATTGTCACTCAGGCGGTAGTGTGGTATAATGGTTAAGGAACTGGGTTTGTAACCGCAAGGTTGCAAGTTCGATTCCCAGGTCGGGACACTGGTTGTGTACCTTTGAGCAAAGGTACTTGACCTGCATTGCTTCAGTATATATCCAGCTGTATTAATGATACTATGTATAAAAAAAAAAAAATGCTGTGTAAGTCGCTCTGGATAAGAGCGTCTGCTAAATGCCTATAATGTAATGTAATGTAATGAGCGTTTTTCCATTGTTTTGACCACCGTTATTGATCTAGCCTGTTTACTGACCATCGTTACTGCCTGCCTATTGTTTCCACTGCCTGTTTTTGACCACGAGTTTTGCCTGCTGTCTGTTTGTACCTCTGCCCCGCGGATAGGACTTCGGTCTGACTCCTGCTATGCCCCACGACTACGAACTTTGCTTTTTCCCTGTTTTGTACTTCTGCTCCGCTGACAGCTACTCTGGTTAACAAACTCTTGCATGGATACCGACTTCGAGACTGCCTTTTCCCTCGGTACTGTATCTTTGGTCTGGCTGGATTTATTGGTTTTTGGACTTTGCTTGTGTGACTACGTTTTTGGATTTCCCCATAATAAAGCCCTTGCAGGTATTTATTATCAAGTTTGTACGGGTCCAACCCGCGCACACCCGTCTCAGTAAGGCTAGATGCTTACCACTACACCAAAGCAGTTTATTATATAAGAGGGGGGCAAATAAGAGTTTTGTCTTACGGTAGCCTACCAGACATTGTGTGTAAAAATAAATACATTTTAGGATCAGGTGAGAATGGAAATACCAATGTGCTACAGTAGTGCAACACTGTAACGACTAAGCTACTGACTGACACTTTCTCAGTTTGTACAGTAGGTAAACAGCCTCTGAAACATGTAACTGCAACAAGGCAATTTTAAACGGAGCTGCTAATAGGCAGATTAACAGCGGTTGTCCAATCAATGGGGAGAATTATTATTTGAGGGTATGTAAGCAAAGGCAGAAAAGATTTGAGGAAAGCGAAAACCCGGCAAAATAACCCAAGTTTGGGGTTTTATTATGTGGATGTGTGAAGTTGTATCTGAATTCTGTGTGGTTACATGAGGTTAGAATGTGCAGATGTTAATGTTTTTAAGGGCTGAGAGTCTGTAATCATTGTGGTTACTTCTTTTTTTTTTTTTTTTTTTTTTTTTTTTTTTTTTCCTCCCAATTTGGTAGCCAACCCCCCCCTATTCTATTTCCCCCCCCCCCCCCCAGCAACCTAACCAAGAGAACCACTACACAACCCAATCGGTATAGTAGTGGAAAGTCCGTGTGTGTGCCTCTCTACACGTAGCTCCTCCGCGAGCTCCTGACGTGACGACACCCTAGGTCCCCCCCGTGCGCAGCGATCTCTCCGAGCCCCTCCCCCCACCCGGAAGCAGCTGCCAATTGCTGCTTCCACAGGGCGCCGGCCACGCTCGGATATGGCCATTGTGGTTACTTCTGTAGGAAACCCTGAAAAGGGACGCACCGAGAGTCTGTCCCTTTTTTTTGAACATCAAGAGGACGCAGCTATGACTCATTTAAACAAACAGAATTTGTATTATATCACACAGACACATTGTCTTATTAAATATATTTACATGCACAGGCAATGTTGTGTATTTCAGTGGTGTTGTGGATAATGCGTTGGCCTCTCATTCCAAAGGTCGCAGGTTTAAGACAGTTTCAGTTTCTTTTTTCCTCCTGCTCTCTTCCGCAAACAGATATAACAGTGTATGTATCAGAATGTGCTCTGTGAATTACTGTATTTTTACATGCAGAATGCATTTTAAATTCAACTTAATTTTGTAAGGTATCTGAAGCTAATGCCAGGGGGGCTGGGCTTATGTAGGGATGTGCTAGTGACTAGTCGAGTAAACGTTGCTTCCCTCGCTGGTCGGCACCAGAAATACTAGTCGGTTAAACCTATTATTTTATTAATGTACACATTTAAATTACATATTGACATAATTTGCACTGAAATGTCATGTTTTCCTGGTCAAATGTTGCTTTATAAAAAAACGAGCATCCGTTATTAATGTTAACAACGCCGGATTAAAAAAAAAAAATTTTTTAAAACGAAGGAACAAAACAAAACGCATTAGCCTGTTCGCCCTGCAAGTTAAACCAGCGAGGTGGAAAGAGTAAGTAGGCCTATTGCGTTGTTGAATAGCCCAATAAAACTAACTAACCTCTAATGTCACGTTGATCAGTAGGCCTAATTGTTATTTTTTTGTGGGCCTATTATTAGTAGTTTAAACGTTTAAACGTCAGGGAAATTAGTCGTTAGGAACATCCCTAGGCTTATGGTGTATTCAAAAGAATATTTCCGACTTCCGAGAAGAAAAAACAATTTGAACTGACACCGGTGACGAGATGGTGACGAGCTGATGACAACGATCTCCGAAATCCGACATTCAACTCAGGCACCTCCTGAGGTCCCCAAGAAAAATGCATCAGAGGTCAAAGGTAAACAGCTGAGCATCTGTAAACATGGATCGAGAGACCCGTTGCGTGGCATATGTAGTCTTTCACATTCTGTGTTTGTTATCTTCAATCGTTTTCACATACACCATGTAAAACCTTTGTAACTGCAAATGCTGCTCAGAGGCCAGCCAAACAAGCATAAGGTTTCTGCAGACGTGTCCATGTTTTTTGCCACTGAGCATTTGAACACCTTTATTGTAACCAACGGGACAATCGTCACAGCAAACGTCATGCGTGAGTTGGCCACTTGAATACACCATTAGCCCAGGCGTAAAAGCGGCGCCAAAACGCAGCGGAAGCGCCGTAAATGCGTATGTATGGACCAGGCATTTTTGGCCCTTTTTGCCTTCCATTAGTGGTGTGTCGTTTGTGAACGATTCGTTCCTTTTGAACTAATCCGTTTGGTGAACGAAAGAAACTGACTCACCACCGTGTCCGGTTTGTTCCTTTGGTTCCCCTCTCAATTGCAAGCTTCCCATTCGCTGAAGTTGCAGCTACTCCTATTTAACAAGCCATTAGCCGATGGCAGCATTGATCCGCTTGAATGAGGCATGCTCTCCGAGCCCCTCCCGTCTGTGTGTGACCGAGAGGAACAAATCCGTGAAGGAACCATACATGCTGTTGTGAGGTTCACTGGGTCCGGATTCTCCTGAGTTTGGCACAATAATACGCAGTCGCTGCTGCTCCGAGCGTCCTTTCCCTAATCTTCATATTGCAATGAACACTTGCCTGAGTATAACTAAAAGCATTTAGCTTTCTAAGCGACCAGCTACATCTGAGAAACGCTACAGCTAGTTGAAGCAAATAAAACGTGAACGAAAGAGTAGCCTACATTTTCAGTAGGACGCATTATTGTATTTCCCAAATTGAAATTCCGAATCGCCCTATCTAGCCTCCTGTGTAGCCTATTAGCATAGCCAACTCTGGCCAACTCAACTAGTGACATACAGTAGCTATGCGAAAATGTATACTCCATATTATCAGCGAATATCTGAAAATATATAATTTAAGTAGGCTACACTACATTTAGAGAACATTATATATATAACATGATATAGCTTAACATCCAGTGTTGGGGAAGCTACTTTGAAATGGTAGCTTGCCAAGCTACAAGCTGCTCATGATGTAAAGTAGCTAAGCTACATCAAAGCTACCCTTTTGATGAAAGTAGCAAGTTACATTACACGCAACTAAGAAAAAGTATATATTCAACTATATTGAAACTACTTCATCAAATTTGATAAGGAAAATCAACTGTGATGTAATTTTCTCTTGTAGGTACTTTATAGCACAAAAATTAAAATTTAACAATAGTTTAAAAAAAACTATTCTTTATCCTTTTCTTCTCTTTTTAATTTGTAAACCATTCTTGGCCCACCTTAATGAACAGTGTAGTAGGTAAAGTTTACCTACTGCACTCACCCGCTTTGATTAGTCTACTTAAATAGCGTAGGAAGAGATCCGCACACATAGGTGGCTGCAATCTCAGTTTATTATCCCACGGGAGAGCAAGCATACCACAGACGATTCAGCTAGGCCTTCTTTATTGTGCTATAAACATAGCTATTACATGCAAGCCTTTAACAGCTGTGGCTGGTTACGTCATCGTACGTTAGATTTTTATCAATTCATAAATAATAGGGTAGCCAATATACAAAAATGTCCACACGTGAATACAAATTACATTTACAAATGTTTTTGTGAATGCATTATCAAAGTGAATTGCAAAGTGAATTACAATTACAGAGTGAGAAGTGACATCTTATTGCTTTTTACTGTTATTTTTTATCAGGATTGTGAAGCACGGTGTTACTACCTGCATTGAATGTGTGCTATACAAATAAAAGTTTATTATTATTACACTAGGGGCCTGTAACACAAAGCAGGATTACTGAATTAGCTGCATAACTACTGTCACTATTTGAATCTGTTGTATTTCCTGTTACTTCGTTTTCGGTGTTATTCGTGTGTAGGGATGGGAATCGTTAGATTTTATTGATAGCAATGCCTTATCGATTCTGCTTATCGATCCGATTCTTTATCGATTCCTTAAATATTAAATTAAAAAACTCACTATTACTTTTGGATTCGTCATCTAAAACGGATTCAATGACAAAATATTTATAAAGTATAAAGCATTCGTCTTTCATTCATATTTCTTAGTCATAGGCTATCATGGAAAATATTTATCAGGTATACACAACTGGCAGAGCATCCATTAAAACAGTCAGAATTGTATAATTCCGTAAAGTGAAATGGCATTATAAACATCATTTGGCTTGATCAATACGAGTGCTTATAAATATCAGACATCAAAGAAAATATGAGACACCAAAACATAAACATAACCACTGCTCTGTGATTGGGATATTTAGGAGTTTCATTCTCTAACGAAGATCGCAAACTCTTATGAGTTAGTTATGCTCCTAGGCGTGTTTCATAAAGCTGCACCGTAACGTTTGTGTTGGTTTCTGTAATCAGAACAACTTCCACTGTCAACATTCTCCCGCATCTCATTTAGCCTATAGGCTACATTTACATGGAAGAAAGATGAGATCTTTAACGTTACCTGACAAATTTTTGGAGGCAAGCTGGCTCCTCTTATTAGCTGAAGATGACGAAGATTATCACTAATTTAGGTTAGTTATTCGCTTTCCAAATCTACTCATTTGTGCGTGGCCAAGCAGGCAATCGTTGTTAGATTAGTCTACCCGCCAATCAAGCACTAGTTTTATATAACTTGGAGTTGGTTACAGGGTCCTATTGTGGTTATACACACTGCACACATCTGTTGAATATTTCTGAAGACGGATCACAAAATGGAGAGCTTACGCGAACACATTTTCAATTGATTGTTAAATGATAGTAGCTTAAATTTGTTTTCAAACAATGGTGTTTTCCGTGCTCCTGACTTTTGTTTTCTGACATTGCCCTCTGGATTGTGTTTTGTACTTTTGCCGTGTCTGCTAGTTTTTGATCTCTGCCTGTCCACTGACTATGTCTTTGCCTCATCCCTGGGTTTTGACCCGAAATAAACTGTTTATTTTTACATGCTGTCTGCCTGAGTCCCTACAACATCCCTGACAACTTCCCTGAGTAAAAAAAGCTTCTTTTTTTTTTTTTACTTCAGTCCATGTTCCTGGTTTGGGAGGGTTCTGCGTTTTGCAGGTAACTCAGGCCCGGGCAGAGAATCCTTGCAAAGGTTCCGCCCCCAAACCAAGCTTAGCAGTCGGCACATCCTAATGCTGCGTTCACGACATTTCATTTGGTTCAGCAAAGTGGCAAAATGAGTGACAATGGCGATAGTTAACAAAATCTAAATCAAAAGTTTCAGTGATCTTAGAAACCCTCCCAAAATCTCTGGTGATCTTGGCTTTAAATGGATTAATCCGAGGTTAACCCGCAAAATACTTGTCATGAGGAAGCCCCATAATTCCCATGTCGTGACCCCAACATCACTGCATCAGCCTCTGCTTAAAAGCCCATTGTATTACCCGTTATAGGCAGAGAAGTTACATTTACACAAAAGTTTTACACCAATCAGAATTCTGGAACTACTGCTGCCATGGTGCCTGGTGGACACAACCCAGATAGCAAGAAAGTATTCATCCAACATTGATATTGTGTTATAAGCATCAGTATCAGTCATCAACCAATTTTCAATGGTCGAATCAATTATTCATTGCCTGTTTCTGCGGTCGCTGTGGTACATGCTATATGCTCGTATATGTGTATGTTACGTGGTAAGTGAATTCATTTTTTCTCGGTTAAATTGGTTAAGTTCAAAGTTCTAGTTGCCATTACGAGGGTGACATAGGAAAATAAACAAAACGAGACTTAGCAGCAAAGCGTAGGCTATTTGTGATTGATGCTAATGCTGCATTTGTTTATTCATTTCCAACTAGGAATCCCGATATCCGACGAGGGAAACTGTAGAAAACTCCCTTTCAACTAAGAGTTCCATGTCGGAAATCAGGGATCGGGAAATCAACCCCATCTTCTGACTAAGAAGAACTTGACATCACATCATCATGGTAGCTCACACCGCGACCCACATTGTGAACAGTAAACAGACATTATTTTTAGACAAGTTTTGCTTTAAAAACACCTCAACTTTCATTTTTCAGCATGAAACTGTCAGGGGTAGCGTAGGAACGAAGGACCAGACGCGACAGTAGGGGTTCAAAAAGTGCTCGACTGAACACCAAAAAGCGGAGGGGAAAACCCGCAAACGGAATGATAATAGTACCGTAAAATAATAACTCTCCTCACAAAGAGAGATACCGCTACCAAGTCAAAGCGACCCGAATAGGGCGAAAAACTCTTAATTAGATATTAATACAAACAACAAAGAAAAACCCTATATCTCACAACGAGGGAGCCGAAAAACATAAACAAGAGGTAACAGAGACGGCAAAGACAATCTGTCAAAGACAGGGGACAGAGGTGAAAAAAAGAGACAGGATAGAAACGAATAACCAAATCTAAGTTTCTAGCAAACTCTTAAACACACGCAACAAGTCCCGTGGAACCACAACAAGTTGAGGTGATACGGTCGAAGCAAAATGTCCGGAACACACCGTAAATACCGGCTTTCCTTGTCAAAAGGATTGGCAATATGGAAGCGTCTAACAACAGTGACACGAGGTTTAAATAATGACAGGAAACACGGAACAGGTGAATACACTGAGCTGAAAACCCAAATACACGAAACGGACAAGGAAAACAAAGAGAAGAGACGCAACACGAGCGCTCCCCAGGGACGTGGTCAATGAGAGAAGAGCAGGCTGAGAAACCATGACAGAAACTACTAGGCTACTATTGCATGTATTGTGTCCATTAAGCAGAGGTTTAAAATAAAGATGTTTGCATTTTTAAAATTGATGTCAATGTGTTATCTATTTTAGTAGCCTAACTGAAAAGTATTTTGATTTGTTTTTTGTAGATTTTGACTACTTTGAGCAATAATTGGTAAAATGTAGTTATAAAATGATATTATCATTAGGTATGATAGATAACATTGATAATAAATTGGTTTAACATCAGTTACATTGATTTCCATTGTTAACATCAACATTATTTCAATGCATTGATTCAACATAAACTCGATGAGCACCTGGATTCACCTGGGAAGTAGCCTATTTGTGTGTTGCGATTTGTTTGATTTAAAAGTAAATAATGTTCACGTGAAATAGAAAGCAGCGATGTAGCGTTTGGTCATGCTATGCCGTTACTTGGTGGAAAAAGGAACTAGTTACTCAAAAAGCTACATTTGTGAGGGCGAGAGTTGGGTTCGGAGCACCAGACACGACAGAAGGAATCTGAAAGTCTCCACAAGTGGAGGCCACTAGAACAGAAGAGTCTCCGTAAAAAGGAAAGGAAATAACAGAAGAAAATAAACTGGCTCCCACTCTCAGTACCAGAAAGCAAATAAGAGGGAGGTCCGAAAAGAGGAGAAAAATAAAGCAACTCGCAAATAATCGGGCGAAATAACTCGTAGTCCGAGAGAGGAAAAGAGGAAGGTTACACCTCACGCTCTCACAATAAGAGAGGAAACTAAGGGGAGGTGAACGAAAAAATAAAAGATAAATGAAAACGACCCGGTAATGGGTGTAAAAGGCCTGCAAACAAACATCTTATGTTCTTGGAATATATTCTGGACTGAAACAAAGCTGTATATGTATATTGCATCATATGTATGTGCATGTAATTAGCTGTGAATAATAGGATACATGTGGTGGGCTGGGATTAATACCAATTGAAGTGTGGGGTATGTGACAGTATCGGAGGGGGGCAAAATACATGGGAAGAAATAAAGTGTGTTTGGAAGGAGGATTGTAGGTTATCAAGGATGTGCTTGTTCACATAAGTGTCTGGATCATAGAATGGCCATCACCTGGACCTCACCTAGTATCTAGATAAATGATAGGTAAAATCATAAGATCATGCGCCGTCGTACAAAGTATCTTATTACTATCACTAAATCGGGGGGAGTAGACTATGCAGTTTCTCTTCCTGTAGGAGAGGGGTGTCTCTTGGTGGTGAGATTTTACAGCCCTCTTCCTGGCTGGACCTTATTTGGACAAACTAAGAGAATTGTGAATGTTGAAGGCCTGCTCAGGACTGCATTTAAGGGAAGTCCAAAGGGACATTCGAGGAGAATCTGCTTAGCAGGTCTCCTGGTGCTGTAGTGGAACCATAGTCACGCCGTATAAGAAAATCTGCGTAACAGTTCTCCTGGTACCATGGTCCCATAGTATGGGATAATCTGCATAACAGTTCTCCTGGTACACTCTCGGAGCCTGAGGGGCGGGGCCGGTGTGTACAGACCTCGACCCGGCCAGCAAGAAGGCTATTGCTGACAACAGACTTTTGGGAGATTGATAGCGTTATGCATGAGAATCTGTGGTTCGATCACTCTCACTCTCCCTCTGCCCTCTCAAACACACGCGTGATACGGGAGACGAAAGGTGTTCGCTTCATATGCACACAGAGAGACTCTGCTCTGAGTGACGATGGCTGAGAGAACTAAACGTCTGGTTGAGTCCATGCTGACAATGTTCGTTTCCACAATTGAAACAGGTTTTTTGCATGTAAGGGAGGGAACACTAGTAATCTTTCTAAACATCGAGCGAAAGTAGTCTACATCACATACATGTGGAGAGATGTGGTGTTTTCGATTCTCTTGCTCGCAGTTCATCTCTCAATGGCCTATCCACTGCAGGTAGGCTATGCTATACCAGAGCTGTTAGCCCTCGGTGTTAGATAACTAATACAACAAGGCAAAACACTAATGTTATGAAGTTAAGTGCAAGAGTGGGTGAATTAGCGTTCAATAAGCTACAGTGTAGGGGATGTCCGGGGCGAAAGTACACTACCCCTTTTTATTTTTTCTGTCTTTATGTAAAGATGGATTTAGCTAAAGTGAACGTATTTTTTTGTGAGAGACTTACTCATGTCCTCTGTCAATATCCACAATCATTTCACATTAGAATGCACGAGTCGGAAATGATCAAACGAAAGTGCAATGGTACTTTAGTCCCTACCGATCGGGACGATAGTAGGCTAGTTGGGGCAAAAGTACCGTTTGTTAGCCTAAAAAGGCTTGCTTTTCAGCTCTGAATGTTGGGTGCAAAGCAAACAGATCCGTAGAAACCGTTGTTTTGTTGATGAATAATTTTTTTATTTAATACAGAAACCGTTTGGAATAGGGGCCGCACCAATGTGCATCGTTTTTTAAACGGATAGACTCAATAAAACCATTACGATGCAATACATATTTTATTAACACAAATACAATTGCACACCTTTTATTTGTTTTTATTTGTAGGGGAATGATCGTGATTTGTAGATCAGTTTTGAGAGAGGCTATTTCGTCCATTCTTCCATGATCTCTGAACCACCTTCCCCCTCCCCCGCAGATCTAGGCCGTGTCCGAATTGGCACACTTGCCTACTATTAAGTATGCCAGTTGAGTATACTTTTTTAAAAGCGTGTTAAGTATGTGACAGTTCTGAAAATGGAGTGTTCTTAATATCCCTGGATGATATACTTATTTCCGGGTTTTTTCTGATAATAGTATGGATATATCGTTTGTATACTGCATGTCACTAAACGTTATGCAGTAAGCAGTATACAGTATGCTAGTACACAGTAGGTAGGGCTCTGATTTGGAGACAGCCCGACACTCCTATAGGCTATGTTCTCTTGAATCGAAACGACGGAAATCCATCATAGTGACGGAGAACTATAATCCTTGCATGTCTATGAATAATTTTTGTTTAATGTTTTCCCAGTCCGTAATATTTTCTGTGCTGTGGAAATTAGAGTGACCTAACGTCACCAGGTATCGATATGCTTAAAACTTCTCCCACTCTCTCTACGCTCAAGAAGTCATAACGCAGGGAAGAATGGTACGCCAATGTATTTTTTTTTGCTGTGAATATTGTTTATTTAATAGTAAATAGATTATATTATTTATTTTACATTTCCATTATCACAACAGAATAGGAGTAGGGTAAGGTAACACTTAATCATCACAGTATAACACCAAGTTAATTAAACCAAACCGGTCATGCTGGATGATGTTGCAGGCAGCATAACATTCGCCACGGCGTCTCCAGACTCTTTCAAGTCTGTCACATGTGCTCAGTGTGAATCTGCTCTCATCTGTGAAGAGAACGGGGTGCCAATGGCGAACCTGCCAATTCTGGTGTTCTCTGGCAAATGCCAATCAAGCTGCATGGTGCAGGTCCCACTACAGGATGTCAGGCCCTCATGCCACCCTCATGGAGTCTGTTTCTGACAGTTTGGTCAGAAACATGCACACAAGTAGCCCGCTGGAGGTCATTTTGTAGGGCTCTGGCAGTGCTCCTCCTGTTCCTCCTCACACAAAGGAGCAGATACCGGGCCTGCCACTGGGTTGTTGCCCTTCTACGGCCCTGTCAAGTTCTCCTCATGTAATGGCCCGTCTCCCTGTATCTCCTGCACGCTCTTGAGACTGTGCTGGGATACACAGCAAACCTTCTTGTGACTGCATGTATGGATGTGCCATCCTGGAGGAGCTGGACTACCTGTGCAACCTGAATGGGCTGCAGGTACCGTCTCATGCTACCAATTGTGACAAGGGCACAAGCAAAATGCAAAACTAGAGAAAAATCAGTCAGGAAGGATAAGGAGAGAGAAATGGTCTGCGGCCATTATACTGTTTTGATTAAGTGTTACCTTAATTTCTTTGAGCAGTGTATATACAGGTGCAGCTCAAAAAATTAGAATATCGTGAAAAAGTTAAATATTTATATAGGCTGGTAACTTTATAATTTATCTAGTCTAATAACCTCAGTTTTTAGATTTAGCTCATTTCGCCGCTTACGAGGACAGGTATCCACCTGTCACCGTTGAAGATAGGCTCGGTAGTCTAGAAATGTACACATTCAACGTGAAAAATTAAGCAAATACACACGTTAAGATAAGAATCTTTATTGTGAGGACTGCTTGCATACAATGAAAGGAAACTGAAGTGATGAAATAGGCTTTTATTGGGACTATTGAAATTACATTTTCCAAAGACTATCTAGAAAAACAAAAAAATACACAATTCCACAGATACAGCGTGACGTCATTAAACATTAACGCTGCCCTGCATTGCTCTCTGACAATAAGCAGCTGAACTAACTAACATTAGTTAGGAACTGAATGTGCTATATCTAGCTATCTACATGCATGATCACTTACTAGATTAACTAAAGCAATTCAGCAAACTAACTTACGTAGGACACACGCGTTGCTATGATAACGTAACTACGGCTGTTGTGAAAGTTTCATCCACTATCTCAGCCTGTATCTGTCATTTTTAATTATTAATTTACTTACTTTTCTCTGTCAGATCCGTTCAGCTGTAAGGTTGCCAAGTGCCAACTCGATGTGATGAAATTCCCTCGGTTTCGTTTTTTAAACACCCGCCCAACCTAGGAACTATATTCAACTCTAGATATATATCTGAAGGGGCGTGTCTTGTAGGGCGTTTCTTGGAGTCTGCAGCTATGTGTACTCTCATAATAGTGATATATTCAAAACATTGCTGTTGTATGCTTTTGCTCCTGAAAGTTTAGAGAATAAAGCAATGCTAATTCTGTTCTTAATTTGTCTTTTACTGTAAGATTACTGTAGTGTGCCAGGTAATGTAGTGAGGAAGTGAACGCATTGTGAAGATTACTGTAGTGTGCCGGGTAATGCAGTGAGGAAGTGAACGCATTGTGAAGATTACTGTAGTGTGCCAGGTAATGCAGTGAGGAAGTGAACACATTGTGAAGATTACTGTAGTGTGCCAGGTAATGCAGTGAGGAAATTAACGCATTGTGAAGATTACTGTAGTGTGCCAGGTAATGCAGTGAGGAAGTGAACGCATTGTGAAGATTACTGTAGTGTGCCAGGTAATGCAGTGAGGAAGTGAACGCATTGTGAAGATTACTGTAGTGTGCCGGGTAATGCAGTGAGGAAGTGAACGCATTGTGAAGATTACTGTAGTGTGCCGGGTAATGCAGTGAGGAAGTGAACGCATTGTGAAGATTACTGTAGTGTGCCGGGTAATGCAGTGAGGAAGTGAACGCATTGTGAAGATTACTGTAGTGTGCCGGGTAATGCAGTGAGGAAGTGAACGCATTGTGAAGATTACTGTAGTGTGCCGGGTAATGCAGTGAGGAAGTGAACGCATTGTGAAGATTACTGTAGTGTGCCGGGTAATGCAGTGAGGAAGTGAACGCATTGTGAAGATTACTGTAGTGTGCCGGGTAATGCAGTGAGGAAGTGAACGCATTGTGAAGATTACTGTAGTGTGCCAGGTAATGCAGTGAGGAAATGAACGCATTGTGAAGATTACTGTAGTGTGCCGGGTAATGCAGTTTTCAGGATAGTTTAATGTGCAGGCTGGTCCACCTCTTCTCTGGCAAATTCTGCCATGGCTGTTTTAGGAATAGTAGTAGTGTACAATTTTATAAAAACCTGTGTAACTTCTGAGATTTCTCCTCATGAGTTAACTCACTTCATATGTCTGAAGATCTCAAATCTACACAGTGTTCGATCTTAATGTACTTCCAAACCTTTGTGATATTAAAATCCTTTCCTGTACAGTTCCTTGTGTACCTGAGTGCTAGATCTGATAAATCTAGATGCATTGTAATTCTCTTGCTTTTTTTTCTGAGAATATTAAACCAAATCTAGGGTCTGATGCTGGTTTAAACGCTCTATCCATACCTGCTTAATTCATCCTAAGAAATAACCTTGGTCTTTTGCAAATGAATGTGAGACGTCTCATTTGTAAATCATCGGTTCTGGATGTTGTGATTTTATATACTGGCATAATCCGCATTGTTTGCATTCGTTTATATTGAGACCTGTTTCGCAATGGGAAACATAATTCTCGGTTGCTGACCACTGGAGCAAGTGGTCTCATATCGGGGCCAGGTAGCTATACAATATGTTCTAACAAAGTTCAGTATGCCTTTAATTGAGATGAGTGGCACAATCACCCCTTCAAAAGCAAAATAAACTTTTGTATGAAACGCAACAGATTGCTCTAAAATTTTCACACATTTAAAATTAATAGTACCGGTTTCACCATGAATCTAAAAAAAATTCCTTAAATGGAACACTGAGAAATTATACCTTTCCTGTAGAAAAATGGAGTAATAATGCATGGAACGCATTGCAAAACAGGCAGTGTATTGTCCTCATCTCTTGAGGCCATGTCAGTGCTGTATCATTCTGCGCCTTCTCACAGCAAGATGAGAGCGCTAACATTAACTCTAGCGTAGCTACCTCAAGAATCCTCAGCAGGCCAGCTTGGACTTGCTCGGAGACGGTCTGCAGTCCTGCACGATATAACACTCCACAACACTTTAGCAACTGACTCTCGGTCGAGGAAAAGGTAACAACTAACGTTAGCTTGCTACTAAGTTTAATCACTGTGCAAACAGACAAATGAACTGTTTTCATTTCGTAATCACGTAGTAATGCTAAAAGATAATCACACCACGTGCTAACGTTACCTAACTAACCAACTAAATTTTTAGCATTAGCTAGTACATGATTACCAAATTATAACGGTTCACTTGTCTGTTTGCTCAGTGAATGAACTTAATAGTTAGCTAACGTTAGTTGTTACCTTTTCCTCTGCCGAAGGTCCCAGGTGCCAAAGTGTTGTCGAGTGTCTGTGGACATTAGCCTACACTCACTGGAGTGAACATTACGGTCTAAATAGTGCTCTCATCTGGCTGTCAGCTATGTTGTGAGAAGGCGCTCAGTAGGCTAGGCGACAGAAGCTGGCCTCTCAAGAAGCACTGACTGTTTCAGGTGACGATAATATAATATTTATGCATTACTCCGATTGCCGGTTGGAGGCTAATAACGTTACTGTTCTGCCCCCTCCAGGGTGCATGGACGCTGGACAACAACCTACCAGCCATGGATATAATGCCATCAGCCGCTGTGTGACGTTTCAGCGATACTAACATTGAAAAACGGTGTAGGCTAGGCCACGTTCTATGCAAAAAGAAACAATCATTCATGACTTTTTTTTTTACTTTTGTGAAAGTGTCCACATTCTGGAATGAGTTGTCTACAAATAGCTAAATAGCCTGGCCACCGTCGGGCGGTCAAGATTCACGTAAACAAATGGTAGTGTATTGACAGATGCAGACTTCCTCCGATAAAATCGACCGACTGTAACTTGCTTAATTCTGAACAAATTTTTGTGAAATTTGGCTTTTTATAAACGTGATAAATGTCTGCATAACAAGTTAACCCGAATTCCAAATTTCTCAGAACATCTACGTATTTGTAAAACGCCCTTTGAACTATTATGATAAAGTTGTCAAAATGTTGTCAGAGCTAAGGGTGATTTTATTGTTTAAAGCTGCTAGAAAGCAGTAGAGGGTGGGTCTTAATTATTAGCTTGTTAGCTCTGATTATTATAACCGTATTAGGCCAGCTGCAAATCTTGACTGCGGTCAAGCTATCACGGGTTCGGAAAACGACGGTCAAGCTATCACGGCTTAAAATTTTTGTTCGCAAATATACAAGAGATTACGTCAGTAACGCCGTCATGTGCTGCGTTTGCTGGAAATGAAATTGCTCAGAGAAGCAGCGAGTATTGGACAACGCAGAATTATTGCCTTCTTTTCTTTATTTCACACAATTATCACAATTATGCTTTGCTTTTACAGTGGGGATCTTTAATAATTAAGCATCAAAGTTGGTACAGTTTGCTATTTGAATGGGAAAACCGCTATGGGTACCATATTGGAAGCCCAATAATTTGATCAAATCAAAAAGTTTGTTAATGAAACCAGGATTACTATAAACTAGATGTGCTATACTCTACGTACAGTAAATATCAGAAAAAGTTGTTGTGGGAATTTTTAATAATTAAGCATCAAAGTTGGTACAGTTTGCTGTTTGAATGGGAAGAATCGCTATGTGTACCATATTGGAAGCCCAATAAATTGATCAAATCAAAAAGTTTGTTAATGAAACCAGTATTACTATAAACTAGATGTGCTTTACTCTACGTACAGTGAAAATCAGAAAAAGGTGTTGTGGGAATTTTTAATAATTAAGCATCAAAGTTGGTACAGTTTGCTGTTTGAATGGGAAAAATCGCTATGTGTACCACATTGGAAGCCCAATAACTTGATCAAATCAAAAGGTTTGTTAATGAAACCAGGATTACTATAAACTAGATGTGCTATACTCTACGTACAGTGAATATCAGAAAAAGTTGTTGTGGGAATTTTTAATAATTAAGCATCAAAGTTGGTACAGTTTGCTGTTTGAATGGGAAGAATCGCTATGTGTACCATATTGGAAGCCCAATAACATGATCAAATCAAAAAGTTTGTTAATGAAAACACGATTACTATAAACTAGATGTGCGATACTCTAGGTACAGTGAATATCAGAAAAAGTTGTTGTGGGAATTTTTAATAATTAAGCATCAAAGTTGGTACAGTTTGCTGTTTGAATGGGAAAAATCGCTATGTGTACCATATTGGAAGCCCAATAACATGATCAAATCAAAAAGTTTGTTAATAAAGACACGATTACTATGAACTAGATGTGGTATACTCTACGTACAGTGAATATCAGAAAAAGATGTTGTGGGAATTTTTAATAATTAAGCATCAAAGTTGGTACAGTTTGCTGTTTGAATGGGAAAAATCGCTATGTGTACCACATTGGAAGCACAATAACTTGATCAAATCAAAAAGTTTGTTAATGAAAACACGATTACTATAAACTATATGTGCTATACTCTACGTACAGTGAATATCAGAAAAAGTTGTTGTGGAAATTTTTAATAATTAAGCATCAAATTTGGTACAGTTTGCTGTTTGAATGGGAAAAATCGCTATGTGTACCACATTGGAAGCACAATAACTTGATCAAATCAAAAAGTTTGTTAATGAAAACACGATTACTATAAACTATATGTGCTATACTCTACGTACAGTGAATATCAGAAAAAGTTGTTGTGGAAATTTTTAATAATTAAGCATCAAAGTTGGTACAGTTTGCTGTTTGAATGGGAAAAATCGCTATGTGTACCACATTGGAAGCCCAATAACTTGATCAAATCAAAAAGTTTGTTAATAAAACCACGATTACTATAAACTAGATGTGGTATACTCTACGTACAGTGAATATCAGAAAAAGATGTTGTGGGAATTTTTAATAATTAAGCATCAAAGTTGGTACAGTTTGCTGTTTGAATGGGAAAAATCGCTATGTGTACCACATTGGAAGCCCAATAACTTGATCAAATCAAAAAGTTTGTTAATGAAAACACGATTACTATAAACTATATGTGCTATACTCTACGTACAGTGAATATCAGAAAAAGTTGTTGTGGGAATTTTTAATAATTAAGCATCAAAGTTGGTACAGTTTGCTGTTTGAATGGGAAGAATCGCTATGTGTACCATATTGGAAGCCCAATAACTTGATCAAATCAAAAAGTTTGTTCAAAGAAACACTATTACGATATAATAGGTGTACTATAGTCCATGTACAGTGAATAACAGAAAAACTTATTGTGGGGACTTTTAATAATTAAGCAAATCAAATTTGGTACAGTTTGCTATGTGAAGGGGGAAAACCGTGGAGCATGGGGACACGTGGAGCAGAAGGGCAAAAGCTCGCTTGATCTTGATTTTCAGTATGAATACAGACCGTAAAAGTGGGCTTTCGCAATCCTTCTGACTTTTTGGGTGTTAAGCAGCAGGTGTCAGAAAAGTTACCACAGGGATAACTGGCTTGTGGCGGCCATAGCGACGTCGCTTTTTGTTCTTTCTTTGTCTGCTCTTCCTATCATTATGCTGCGAGCCCCGGCAATAGCTAAGAATCTCCAGCCCGGGTTTTTGAAGAAATTCTGCAAATAAACTGCTTTCTGGGCTCCAGCTCTGGAACCCGCAGTTCGATTTAGCCGACGGTATCCACAAGTTCAGGGGACCCTCCCAGTTCCGATGAGGCTATGGATGAGGCAGTGGTCAGCTCCTGGGCCCGGCAACAGCCGTAATTATCTGTGGGTGACCAGTTGCTCAGACAACTGGTCACCCGCGAGGGACAAAAAAAAAATAAGGCGGAAAACCCTCTGAGGGTGACTAGTTGTCTGATCAACTAGTCACCCCCGGCACAAAAAGTGACACAAGGTCCGCAAACCGGGATTTTCATTGCATTGCGAGCAATGGGCCGGGGTTCAGGGTATCCAGACGGGTGCAGGCGGATATATAGGAGAGGTTTTTGAGGACTAAGAAGGCATTCCCCAGGCCACGTAGCCCAGTTTTGAGCTCCAGGAGCAAACTATTTTCTATAAACTATAAATGGCTGGAAGTCCCCATCCAAGGGGGGAAATCTCACAGCATAGCTCGGTTTTGATCTCCATAGCAAACCCCTCTCGCTATCCTGACGGACTGGATGTTTATACCCACCCTGTCAGGGCCCTAATGCGCTGGGTCTCCCGGCTTATGCGTGAGCGGTTCCTGGCACCCGAGTCTGTTCCTCGCAGGGCGGGCAAGAGCCGCCGGCCTTCCGGCCCCCACCTTTGCCCCCACTGAGCCAGAGTGAGACCGAGATGCCCCGTGAACCTCCCGAAGCGACCCAACCACATCCCGGAAGGGAGGCCGGTCGGTTCAGGGTCTCTGGACCACCCTCGCTTCGCCCTGCCTTACCCGGTCCCGATCCGCCCGAAGCGCACCCCTGGCGCTTTTCTCCATTTTCTCAAAGGCGACTACCTGGTTGATCCTGCCATTAACATATGCTTGTCTCAAAGATTAAGCCGTGCATGTCTAAGTACACACGGCCAGTACAGTGAAACTGCGAATGGCTCATTAAATCAGTTATGGTTCCTTTGATCGCTCCAACGTTACTTGGATAACTGTGGCAATTCTAGACCTAATACATGCCGACGAACGCTGACCGTCCCCAGGGGATACGTGCATTTATAAGACCCAAAACACATCCGAGGGTCGCTCCAGCCGCTTTGGTGACTCTAGATAACCTCGGGCCGATCGCTGGCCCTCCGTGGCGGTGACGTTTCATTAGAATATATGCCCTATCAACATTCAACGGTACTTTCTGTGCCTACCATGGTGAACACGGGTAATGGGGAATCAGGGTTCGATTCCGGAAAGGGAGGCTTAGAAACGGCTACCACATCCAATGAAAGCAGCAGGCGCGCAAATTACCCATTCCTGACTCGGGGAGGTAGTGATGAAAAATAACAATACAGGACTCTTTCCAGGCCCAGTAATTGGAATGAGTACACTTTAAATCCTTTAACGAGGATCCATTGGAGGGAAAGTCTGGTGCCAGCAGCCGCGGTAATTCCAGCTCCAATAGCGTATATTAAAGATGCTGCAGTTAAAAAACTTATAGTTGGATCTTGGGATCGAGCTGGTCCCAGCCACTGCCTCTCAGCGCCCCCTCCTTAACTGAGTGTCCCGCCTGGGGTTTGAAGTGTTTACTTTGAAAAAATTAGTGTTCAAAGCAGACCCGGTCGCCTGAATACCGCAGCTAGGAATAATGGAATAGGACTCCGGTTCTATTTTGTGGGTTTCCTGAACTGGGGCAATGATTAAGAGGGACGGCCGGGGGCATTCGTATTGTGCCGCTAGAGGTGAAATTCTTGGACCGGCGCAAGACGAACAAAAGCATTTGCCAAGAATGTTTTCATGAATCAAGAACTAAAGTCGGAGGTTCGAAGACGATCAGATACCGTCGTAGTTCCGACTATAAATGATGCCAACTAGCGATCCGGTGGCGTTATTCCCGGGGGGAGTATGGTTGCAAAGCTGAAACTTTTAAAAATTTACGGAAGGACACCACCAGGAGTGGAGCCTGCGGCTTAATTTGACTCAACATGGGAAACCACACCTGGCCCGGACACGGAAAGGATTGACAGATTGATAGCTCTTTCTCGATTCTGTGGGTGATGGTGCATTGCCATTTTTAGTTGGTGGAGCGATTTGTGTGTTAACTAGTTACGCAGCCCCGATCGGCCGCCGTCCAACTTTTTAGAGGGAAAAGTGGTGTTCAGCCACACGAGATGGAGCAAAAACAGGTCTGTGATGCCCTTAGATGTCCGGGGCTGCATTTGCGCCACATTGAATAGATCAGCGACAGGCGCGGGTAACCCGCTGAACCCCACGCATGATAGGGATCGGGGATTGCAATTATTTCCCATAAACGAGGAATTCCCAGTAAGCGCGGGTCATAAGCTTGCGTTGATTAACTCCCTCCCTTTTGTACACACCGCCCGTCGCTACTGCCGATTGGATGGTTTAGTGAAGTCCTCGGATCGGCCCCGCCGGGGTCGGTCATGGCCCTGGCGGAGCGCCGAGAAGACGATCAAACTTGACTATCTAGAGAAAGTAAAAGTCATAACAAGGTTTCCGTAGGTGAACCTGCGGAAGGATCATTAATGGGTAGCAGCCGTGAAGCGAGCGATGTGTCTCCTTCATCTTTCCACAGGTCCCCCCCTCCGGCGGTAGAGGGGAGGCCCACTGGGAGCAGAGCAGGAGGGCTGGCGGCCGTGGCGGGCACCTTCCCTACGCTCTCTCCCACCGTCTTCTGAGGGGGTCCCCAGGTTTGTTATTTAACGACCGTGCGCCTGTCCCCCTCTTCTCTCCGGCACCAAACCCCTCTCTTGTGTCTGACACTCTTGTTGCGGAATTTTTTAAAATAAAAAAGTATGACTATTCGGGGTGGATCACTCAGCTCGTGCGTCAATGAAGAATGCAGCTAGCTGCGAGAATCAATGTTAATTGCGAGGGCGGCTCCGGCTCGTGGCAAAAACCCACTTTTACGCCCCCTGCAGACCGAGAAAGACCAGAGGCCCAAAAAGCGGGTGGCGGCCGTCAACACCACCCCGGTGGTGGGCCTCCGCGGGCCTCGACTGTCTTTCCCACTACGACCTCAGATCAGACGCGGCGACCCACAGAATTAAAGCATATTACGAGGTGGAAGAAAATAAACTAACCAGGATACCCTCAGTAATGGCGAGTGAAGGGGGAAGAGCCCAGCGCCGAATCACCAGCCGTCCGGCGGGCATGAAAAATGTGGCGTACGGAAGACCGCTTCTCCTGGCAACGATTGTGAGCCTGAGTCCTTCTGATCGAGACTCAGCACGTGGATAGTGTGAGGCCGGTAACGGCCCCTGTTGCGCAATGGTGCGGTCTTCTCAGAGTTGGTTGTTAGGGAATGCAGCCCAAAGCGAGTGGTAAACTCCATCTAAGGCTAAATACCGGCACGAGACCATAAGGGAAAGTTGAAAAGACCTTTGAAAAGAAAGTTCAAGAGGGTGTGAAAGTGTTGAGAGGTAAACGGGTGGAGTCTGCACAGTCCGCTCTGAGGATTCTGTTGTGGATTTCAAGTGAAAATATCTCTCAGAGTTCTTTTCAGAAATTCAGAGTTTTCAACTTTACCTCTCAAATTTCTCTAAGTGTTTAAACAAAGAGGGTGAGACAGAATTTCAGAGACTTCTAGACTTTTATTCCTTACACCGCAAAATCAAAAGTCTAGCGTGAACCCCGCAGAGAGATTTCACTCTATTACTTGTTTACAGTTCATTTTTATACAGTTTCTTTATCAGTTTGTCCATCCCATTCTCCGCCCATCTTTGAATGAATGAATGAATGAAATTTATTTATTTGGTCATTCCACGTTAGTACATTGTTCATAATATAATCAATACATCTGTTTCGATATGACCAAAAGGATAGGCTGAAGCTCTCGCTTATAAAATTGCCTACCCTGTTTCACTTTAACAATTTCATATAGTCAGGTATAAACAGTATCATACATCAAATAACAAAATTAGAAATTTTAAATAAATTTCAAAATAAACAAATAAGCACAAGAACAGTTGCAAAAACAGTAGTAACCAAAAATCCATGGTCAATTTGACCTTTAAGCCCTTTCTATCTTCTTAGTTTCCAAATCAAGATGAGCCCTCAATTCTATATTTGTCCAAAATCATCTTTTTAAACTTTTTTTTGAATTGTAACACATTTCTACTATGTTTTAGCTCTTCAGGAAGTCCATTCCACAATTTCACCCCGCAGACAGAGATGCACATGCTCTTCATTGTAGTGTAAACACTGGGTTGCTTTAAATTCAGATCACCCCTCAAGGCGTATCCCCCATCTCTATTCTTAAATAGCCTCTGTAAATTCTCAGGCAAAAGGTTGTTTCTTGCTTTAAATAAAATTTGGGCTGTTTTCAACTTTACCAAATCCATAAACTTCAATGCATTAGATTTTAAGAACAGCGGATTAGTGTGATCTTTGCCCATCAGGTGACTCCTCCGACCCCTTTGACCATACAGACACAGGCCATCTCCATCTCCGCCTTTCTTCAAGAACTTTCCAAACTTTTTCTTCGTAGGGCCTACTCCTATTGGATTGTATCTGGGTCACACCTGGGTTCTCAACCACCCGGCTCCACCCAATGAGGAGAGCTCTCAAACTCTCCCCCGCAGATTCCCAGTCACCCATCTCCAGCTCCGTGTGCCCCCTCCCATGGCATTGCCTGTTTTTGAGGCCTAAGCAAACCCCCCCTATCAGACCCTGGTTGTTTTTGACACTATCTACTAGGGCACCACAATATAACTGTTGTTTTTTAGAAAGTACCCAACTTCTTATCAAACCTTTTGAAAGGTACAAAAAATAACTGTTGCCTCAGTTCTTATTTTCAGGACAAATAAGAACTTTTATTAACTCTATAGTATTCTATGAAAGTGCATTTTAATTAATATATCACTATGTGTTTCTGTGCTCATTTTGTACTGAAACCAGGTGGGTCAGACACTGGGTGTCTGAAAATAAGTGTTGCCTAGGAACGCCATGGAAGGCGCCCAACACAATCATTGTTTTAGGAACATCTTATCATCTTATCAGACTCTCTGGACTTTCTGAAGGAAACTGCTTTTATAGACAGAGAGTGTGTTTCTGTGTTTTGTGCTCACACAATGTGATGTGATTCCATATATATATCTCACCATGTGTTTGAGTGCTCATAATACATTTTCAAATATAATCAATACATATTATCACAGGTAATATAGTTTAAAGGTGATACATATTCAATTATAGTCAATACATATTATCACAGGTAATATAGTTTACAGGTGAGACATATTCAAATATAATCAATACATATTATTACAGGTATGACAAATGGAATTTCCAACAATTCAACTCGGCGGGCCAGGTCAGCCGTGCTGGGGCCGTGCGGATCCCATCGCGGGACCGTCCCCTGGCTGGACCCGTCCCCTGCCGGGCACATTTCCACCATGGTGGTGTGCCGCAACCGGCTCTGGGTCAGCTTGGAAGGGTCTGAGGGGAAGGTGGCTTGTCGCTCTGGCGTTTCTTTTCTTTTGAGTTGATCATGTTATTGGGCTTCCAATATGGTACCCATAGCAGTTTTCACCCTTCAAATAGCAAACTGTACCATATTTGATGCTTAATTACTAAAAATTCCCACAACAACTTTTTCTGATATTCACTGTACGTAGAGTATAGCACATCTAGTTTATAGTAATCATGTTTTCATGAACAAACTTTTTGATTTGATCAAGTTATTGGGCTTCCAATATGGTACACATAGCGATTTTTCCCATTCAAACAGCAAACTGTACCAACTTTGATGCTTAATTATTAAAAATTCCCACAACAACTTTTTCTGATATTCACTGTACGTAGAGTATAGCACATCTAGTTTATAGTAATACTGGTTTTATTAACAAACTTTTTGATTTGATCATGTTATTGGGCTTCCAATATGGTACACATAGCGATTCTTCCCATTCAAACAGCAAACTGTACCAACTTTGATGCTTAATTATTAAAAATTCCCACAACATCTTTTTCTGATATTCACTGTACGTAGAGTATAGCACATATAGTTTATAGTAATCGTGTTTTCATTAACAAACATTTTGATTTGATCAAGTTATTGTGCTTCCAATGTGGTACACATAGCGATTTTTCCCATTCAAACAGCAAACTGTACCAACTTTGATGCTTAATTATTAAAAATTCCCACAACAACTTTTTCTGATATTCACTGTAGGTAGAGTATAGCACATCTAGTTTATAGTAATCCTGGTTTCATTAACAAACTTTTTGATTTGATCAAGTTATTGGGCTTCCAATATGGTACACATAGCGATTTTTCCCATTCAAACAGCAAACTGTACCAACTTTGATGCTTAATTATTAAAAATTCCCACAACAACTGTCGTGGTTTCCAAGCGACAAGATTTTCAGAGTTCTCAAGAAAATTCAGAGTTCTCAACTTTTGCTCTCAAATTTCAAAGTGTTTAAATAAAGAGAATGAGGCAGTAATTCTCAGAGAATGCTAGACTTTATTTCATTAAACATACAACAAAAGTCCAGCGTAGTGCCCCCGCAGAGACTATCAAAAATGCCAGACCTTATCCCATACACCGCACGATCAAGGTCATGACATCTCCGCAGGAGACACTCAATTATTCTTGGTTTACAGTCCATCTTTATACAGTTTCTTATCAGATTGTCCATCCCATTCTCCCGTCTTTCGGCAATCAGGTGTCTCTTCTCAAGCCACGATGGTTTCCTCAGTGCGCATGTCCGCGCATGTCCAGTCTCTGTCTGATCTCTTCTGTGGATGGAAACCTTAAACTGAACTCTGGAAAGCACCGAAAATTAATAATACCTTCATGTCATTATGATTGCTCTATTTTTGTAAACTTTCCTCATTATTTTTTATGCGTTTCTGTGTAACTGTGTGAGTGTATTTTAATTAGTCTGCCTTTGGAAAATACCAGGCGCTCCCCCACCTTCCAACAGACCCTTAAAAAATACCAGGTGCTCCCGCACTCCCACATCTCCCAAAAACAGAGTTGCGCTGCTGTGAAAGCGTGCTTCCATTTGATCTAACATTATGTGCTTTTGTGCTCACATTATACCTGCTGTGAAAGTGTATTATGTGCTTCTAACATTATACCTTATATATTTTATTGTGTTTTGGTGCACATGATACATTTCATAGATACATATTCAGATACTATCAATACATATTGTCACAGGTGATACAGTTTACAGGTGATACATATTCAAATATAATCAATACATATTGTCACAGGTGACCAATGGATTTAATGGAATTCCCAACAATAATTCCCAACAATCCCCCCTTTGAGGCTTATTAGCCTCACCATCACCAATTCCATTATACTACAGTTCTGCAGGAGAGCGTTCATATTTCTAATCCTCCTCTTTTCCATCATTCCCTATATTTTTTAAGCTCACACGGCCCATTGGTCCTTCCACATAACGTATACTAGTGTATGGCTGTAACCATACTAAACCACCATCCTTTCACTGCTGTTAAATTATATGGTGCGATAACTGGGTACCTTTCTTTAAGATATACTTATGATTAATGTTCCACTGCAGGTTTTTCAGCAGCTGGGCAGCTGAGGGGTCCGCACCAAATTCCAAAGGCAGCAGTACCACTCTGCCCTCTACCTTTCTCTGATGCAGCGACACTCCCCAGCCGCCCAGTCTGCATCACACCTGCAGCATAAAAAGAATATAAGAGTACATAGTTAAAATAAATTTGTAAAATTGATTATGCCATATATACAGCAAAATGAGATCAACTGTCTCACAGTCAGTAGTCCTCGATGCCTGGCCCACTTAGATCCTTCGAGCCTCCCGCTGTCTGGGGCGCAGCTCCAGGCTAGATCCCTTTCCGCTGAATTCCTTTCCCCAAACTCCTCTGAGTGAAAGGAAATTCAGCTTTCCTGCTTCCCAATGCTTTCTTTTCAAAAACACTGATCACAGAAAGCACTACTCGCTTACTAACTCATTCGGTTTCAGCTTATAGTGGCCTAACTGTACATTGAGCCGAGCGCAGCGGCCATGGGCTCCACTACAGGGACATCACCCAGGTGCTCCACTACAGGGATGCAACCCATGCGCTCCACTACAGGGAAGTCACCCAGGTGCTCCACTACAGGGAAGTCACTCAGGTGCTCCACTACAGGGAAGTCACTCAGGTGCTCCACCACAGGGAAGTCACTCAGGCGCTCCACCACAGGGATGCAACCCAGGCGCTCCACCACAGGGAAGCCACTCTTGGTCTTACTGCTGTATGCGACCCGACCGGCTGGTGACCCAGTCGATAGCGATCCCCAGTCCTGCATCTAATCAGGACCCCGTAGTAGCTATTAACCACCCGTTTAGGAACCGACGGTCTGATCCCTATCCCACTTTGCTATGGGTATAGAAACTTTGACCGTTTTCACCAGCCTTGCCTGTTCACAGAGGTCGTCTCTTACGCCCCTCTGCTAGGTGTGGACTGTCATCCACGTACCACGTACTGCCTGCACACTTACATGCGACAGCCACGCCGACTAGACGGTACCATGGCAGTATGTCTATTCATACTTCATCAGACACGGGGGCCTTCAGTCTTCTCCCCTGCACTATAGATAGTTTTTAACGTGCCCTCGGAACTTTGCAATTCCGCCGCCGCCTGTTAGCGGCTAGGTTCGGGGGGCCTAGTCCCCTGCCTAGCCGCTTTTATCTGATCTGGCACTTGTATACATATTTTAAGATTATAAGAGTAAATATGTTTAACACAACAATTTTGGACTGCAGGACATTCAGCAGTCGGACAGCCGAGTGGTCTGCACACAGTTTCAAAGGCAGTAGTACCACTCTGCCTTCCGTTTATCTCTGATGCACTGACACTTCCCGGCCGTCCATCCCGCTTCAATCCATGCAGCACTGAAAAAATATATGAGTAAAAAAATTTTATATAGAAGCCCATGGACACATTTAAACAATGTCTCAATTATTAGAATGCATGTATGTTCTTCCACAAAGGGGGTGACTGGTATTTGTATAGCATACCAGTGTTCCAGGCGTTATTTTAATTCTGCAGTGCTACAGGGGAACGCGGAGATACGCCACCAATCGCGGTATACAGCCACTCCCCCCTCTCATACTTACAGTTTAATAGTACCCTATCCTCTGTCATATCTGGAGCAGGTGTCAAGAGGCACCCATATTAAGTATGAATATGTCTCCTAACTTTTCTAAATATAAGTAAATATAGCTCTCTATCGCCCGTTCCAGAGGTGACTAAGGGCCCTGAGACGCACAACCAAAAAACCTCCCACTTTTGTCTAGGAAGGAGAAAAAGGTTGCACTCCTCTTACAACTCTGAAATCTTTCTCTTATTCATAACAAACACAATACTCTGGTTGCTCATAATGAAGAGTTTGCACATTCTCATATTTCATTAGCTTGACTCGATACATTTCAGTTCCCCTTTTGTGGTGTTTCATCAGTCCAAGCCGCTGTTTGTCTGCGGCCAGGTTAATTACCAGCTGATGATCCTCTGTGGTCTGGGTCGCTTTAGCCACCAGAGGATATGCACCCACAATTCTGGTGAGAAAAGACCTCAAAACAGGTAACAGACAACAGATCATCAATGCTCTGCCACTCTGTGATGGGTGTATATCGTTATTGGATACCCCGTTGTTACTGCTACTGCTTTTTCATAGGCCCAACACACTCCTGCTAAGTCCTGATACCAGGGTGGATAGCCGAAAGCCACCTCATCTAGCTTAGTGCTGTAATAAGCTATAGGCTGTTTTTTCCTTCCTTTACAAGTTTCCTGCAGTAACATTGCTGTAGAAATTCCTCCTGTTTTTGTTGACACATATAGTTCAAATAGCTTGTCATAATTTGGTAAGGCTAGAGCTGGAGCTTGTGTTAATTTTTATTTTTATTTTACACTTTTAAACACTGTGTCTGCATCCACATCTCACTTTAATTTGTTTCTTAAATTATCTTGTCCTGCTTCTTTCATTATTTTCCTCAGTGGGTGTGTTTTCACTTTGATCCTGTTGGCAGTATTGTAGCTTTTTTCTTTTTCTGGACACCTTGTGCCCTTTTTGCGCAAATTTTTCTAAGAGCTTTAAATGATCTATTTCACATTGTTCTTGTGAACTTGAACACACTAATACGTCATCCCTGTAAATTGATTAAAAACCTGGGGCTCTTGACTGCTACTGTGGAGGGCCATTACGGCAGTTTCTCTTTACATGCCCTATTTGCCCACATCCCCAGCATATTGGACCCTGAGGGGGTCCCTGCTGATTGTGCACATAACCTCCTTGACCTTGTCCCCTATTCTGATTCCCCTGTCCCTTGTTCCCTTGGTTCTGTCCAGTTCCCCCTTTGTTCCCTTGCCCCCAGTTTTGTGGCGGGGCTCCCTGCATTGCCCCTTGAACGTACACTGGTGTTGGGAATGCTGGCGGAGGAACTCCAGCGAAACTATAGATGATGACTGGCTGGGATCCGCTCAGGCCCCCCTCAGAGAGCAGGGGTTCTGGCTCTTGCCATGTGAAGTCTGCCATGATTGGTGCTATTTTCTGTGTGTCATCTGGAAAAGTTTTCTTTGCACCTCCCGCTCCTGGTTGCTTTGTTTCTTCTAGGCGGCATCTTTCCACAGCATGGATCACATGGTCCACAAACTCTCTGTGTGACATGGAATGCACTCCCACTACCTCCTCCAGGCGGTTTTTGGCAAGCTCTGGCAGTCGTTCTAGGATGGCTGTGCGAACCATTGCTGTCATAATGGGATCCCTCTGTATGTCTTTATCCAGTGTCATTCTCCAGTTTCTGAATTGATTCTCCACAAATGCTGCTGGAGACTCCCCCTCTTTCATAGCCACCCCCTTCAGCATTGCTATGCTCGGCCTTGTGGGGTAGGCTTCCCTCAGAGTGTCCCATATATTTTTCCTATACAGGTCAAATTTTCCCCTATCCACTTCATATCTGTCTGCTTGCCTGTAACCAGCTTGAGCCATTATTTCCAGCGTTTTTTCCTTTCCCACTACCTTTCCGAGTAGGGCCCTCACATCTCCCAGCGCCAGCATCCCTCCCACCACCTCCTCCCCCAGCTTCCCCACCCAAATGGCCGCTCCATCCTGTATTTCCGGCAGGGTCGCGATCAGATTTTGGAGGTCCTGGGCAGCCCAGGGAACATACTGTGGGAGTGGTCCCTTCATCAGCATTGGACACACTTTTTTAGCATCTCTGCTCCTTGTTCTCATTCTTTCCTCACTTATTTCACCATCTCTGCTCCTTGTACTCATTCTCTCCTCACTTACTTTACCATCTCTGCTCCTTGTACTCATTCTCTCCTCACTTACTTTACCATCTCTGCTCCTTGTACTCATTCTTTCCTCCCTTACTTCACCATCTCTGCTCCTTGTTCTCATTCTTTCCTCACTTACTTCACCATCTCTGCTCCTTGTACTCATTCTTTCCTCACTTACTTCACCATCTCTGCTCCTTGTACTCATTCTTTCCTCACTTACTTCACCATCTCTTTCTTCCTCTGCTCCCTCAAATAATTCCTCCTCATCACCACTTTCCCCTCTCACTTTCTGGTTTCCCACTGCTTCTTGCGCTTCTTCCTGTTCCCTCACCCTGTCTTCCTCCTGTTGGTCCTCTTTTGCTCTTTCTTTTCTTTGTTTTCCCCATTCTTGCCTTGTAGCTTTTTTCTTTTTTTCACTCCTAGTTTGGTGCCCTTTTTCTTTCTTTTTTAGCTCTTGTATTTCTTTCTCTTGTTTTATCAGCTGTATTTCCATCTCTTTTATCTTTTGTCTGAACATTTCCTCCATTATTCAACTTTCTTTTATCATTGCTTCTCGTTCGGCCTTTATGTCAATTTTCCCTTTCTCTTGTTCCTCTTGCAGCTTTAATCATATCCTTAAATTAGCTGCTACCTCTTGGACTTGTTTTTCCTCTTTTTCATCTGATCCCAACGTATTGAGTGTTTCTCACAAAATAAACCACCTCTTCTTTCTATTAACCAATGCGTATTTGTAATTATCATTCCTCGTTTCTTTTAATTACTCTTGTCTTTTTAACTTCAACTAGTTCATATAATTTTTATTCCTCACTTTGTTATTTACCATTAACACTTAGATCTATGCTTCTTTTATATTTTAATTCTCATACTTTAGTCACACAGTTTTATTTCTAGAATTCTTTCAATCTTTTTAAATTTACTTTAAACTATTGTTAACTTTTTCCTCCTTATTTAAACACCATATGTTTTGTTCAGGCAATCGATAATTCTTAACTTATTCTATAAATTATTATACCTTTTGTATATTTGTTCCGTTGTTACTTATTTTATTGTTTTACTTTCTTTTATCACTTAGATTATTTCCTAAATTATTTCTCACTCGCACTAATGTAACTGCAGTATTTTATATCCCTTTCTTATTTTTATTTTTAAAAATATTCTATTTCACGTATTCATTCGCGCGACTTTTTCCAAATTATCCGAGTTCTTTTTTAACACACTTGAAATGCTTAAAATACTTTTCTTATTCAGACACCATATGTTTGGTCAGATATCAAATAAATGTTCATATTATCCCATTTATTCTTTTTACCTTATTTATTCCTTATTATTCTTTATCACTCTGTTATTCTAATTTTCTGAACAAGCTTTCCTTGTAATATAGCCTTAAATTTTTCTGCGTGCTACTCACGCTGTGTATTTTCCCTATACAAGTTCTAGTTTTTCCCGTTTATTAGCTTATCACTTTTTATTATGCACCTTATTTCCCCAATTTTATCCACACAACAGATTAAGTTATTAATTTGTTCTACTATTTTCTTTTTCTTTATTAATGTTTATAACTCTCTATTACTTCAAATTTTTGCACAAACCGTCCGTGTAACATTGCCGTTAATTTAGCTTCATGCCACTCACTTCTCCTAATTTCAAATGCAAGTTCTATTTCTCCTTTGATTTTTCTTTCTATTATATACTTATTATTTTTTACCAATTCACAACCTTCTTCATGTATATGTCTTTCAGTTATTTTCCCGTTTTCATGATACGTCAAAACCTCAAAATGCATATCTTGTATCAACAAATTTAAAAACAGTAATTTATTACATCATCATTCGTTCTTTATCAGCACGCACGCTTTTATTTTATTTCACACCATGCACATCACTCTTCTCTGGTCTCTCAGTGGACCTCCTCTTACACAACACTCTTCTTTGGTCTCTCAGTGGACCCCCTCTTACACAACACTCTTCTCTGGTCTCTCAGTGGACCCCCTCTTCTCTCACTCCATACGTTTTATTGCTGACTTCAAGTTTGTAGCTCTGACCACCCAAACTTCCATTCACTCCAACACCTGCAGTTAGCGTTTAATATAACAACCTCTGCCCAGGTGTTACTCTTTCACTCACTTTCATACAAAATATCACTTGCGCAATGATTCTCTCAGATTACCGCCGTCCTCTTTTACACAATTTTTATCAAACTTTATCTTTACTTTTGCACAGGATTTTTTAATAGGCAAGGTGTCTGGTCACTTGTTTTTAGCAGGGAAAGGGAGAGAGAGAGAGAGAGCCTTTTTTCCCCCCACTATATCTATACATATATTTCAACAAGGTATTCTCAAGCGATATAAGATTAACTTCGCTTACCTTGGTTTCTGTCAATTAGCCGGCTGGAAGGACCCTCCCCTGTCTCCTCCTCCCGTCTGCACCGCAATCAGCCTTGATCCTATCCTGTTCTCGTGACGCCAAGTTTGTCGTGGTTTCCAAGCGACAAGATTTTCAGAGTTCTCAAGAAAATTCAGAGTTCTCAACTTTTGCTCTCAAATTTCAAAGTGTTTAAATAAAGAGAATGAGGCAGTAATTCTCAGAGAATGCTAGACTTTATTTCATTAAACATACAACAAAAGTCCAGCGTAGTGCCCCCGCAGAGACTATCAAAAATGCCAGACCTTATCCCATACACCGCACGATCAAGGTCATGACATCTCCGCAGGAGACACTCAATTATTCTTGGTTTACAGTCCATCTTTATACAGTTTCTTATCAGATTGTCCATCCCATTCTCCCGTCTTTCGGCAATCAGGTGTCTCTTCTCAAGCCACGATGGTTTCCTCAGTGCGCATGTCCGCGCATGTCCAGTCTCTGTCTGATCTCTTCTGTGGATGGAAACCTTAAACTGAACTCTGGAAAGCACCGAAAATTAATAATACCTTCATGTCATTATGATTGCTCTATTTTTGTAAACTTTCCTCATTATTTTTTATGCGTTTCTGTGTAACTGTGTGAGTGTATTTTAATTAGTCTGCCTTTGGAAAATACCAGGCGCTCCCCCACCTTCCAACAGACCCTTAAAAAATACCAGGTGCTCCCGCACTCCCACATCTCCCAAAAACAGAGTTGCGCTGCTGTGAAAGCGTGCTTCCATTTGATCTAACATTATGTGCTTTTGTGCTCACATTATACCTGCTGTGAAAGTGTATTATGTGCTTCTAACATTATACCTTATATATTTTATTGTGTTTTGGTGCACATGATACATTTCATAGATACATATTCAGATACTATCAATACATATTGTCACAGGTGATACAGTTTACAGGTGATACATATTCAAATATAATCAATACATATTGTCACAGGTGACCAATGGATTTAATGGAATTCCCAACAATAATTCCCAACACAACTTTTTCTGATTTTCACTGTACGTAGAGTATAGCACATCTAGTTTATAGTAATACTGGTTTCATTAACAAACTTTTTGATTTGATCATGTTATTGGGCTTCCAATATGGTACACATAGCGATTTTTCCCATTCAAACAGCAAACTGTACCAACTTTGATGCTTAATTATTAAAAATTCCCACAACAACTTTTTCTGATATTCACTGTACGTAGAGTATAGCACATCTAGTTTATAGTAATCGTGTTTTCATGAACAAACTTTTTGATTTGATCATGTTATTGGGCTTCCAATATGGTACACATAGCGATTTTTCCCATTCAAACAGCAAACTGTACCAACTTTGATGCTTAATTATTAAAAATTCCCACAACAACTTTTTCTGATATTCACTGTATGTAGAGTATACCACATCTAGTTTATAGTAATCCTGGTTTCATTAACAAACCTTTTGATTTGATCAAGTTATTGGGCTTCCAATATGGTACACATAGCAATTCTTCCCATTCAAACAGCAAACTGTACCAACTTTGATGCTTAATTATTAAACATTCCCACAACAACTTTTTCTGATATTTACTGTACGTAGAGTATAGCACATCTAGTTTATAGTAATCGTGTTTTCATGAACAAACTTTTTGATTTGATCAAATTATTGGGCTTCCAATATGTACCCATAGCGGTTTTCCCATTCAAATAGCAAACTGTACCAACTTTGATGCTTAATTATTAAAGATCCCCACTGTAAAAGCAAAGCATAATTGTGATAATTGTGTGAAATAAAGAAAAAAATGGCAATAATTCTGCGTTGTCCAATACTCGCTGCTTCTCTGAGCAATCGCTGCTTCTCTGAGCAATTTCATTTCCAGCAAACGCAGCACATGACGGCGTTACTGACGTAATCTCTTGTATATTTGCGAACGAAAATTTTAAGCCGTGATAGCTTGACCGTCGTTTTCCGAACCCGTGATAGCTTGACCGCAGTAAATCACTGGATGTAGTTTTAATCGCAAATGGAGAGCGATTTTCCAGCTTGGAAGCAAAGTGGTGGAAGTCAGATCGCCGAGCTAACAAGGCGTCGTATGGCATGGGTATCGGCTGTAAGACGTAAAAAAATATTACATTTCCACGAAGGTGTGCTCACGGCATATCAGTGTTGAATTAACATAAGATGAAGTATTGATTCAATGTTGATTCTGCGTCCAGGTGCTCATCGAGTTTACGCTGAATCAATGCATTGTGTTGAAACAATGTTGATGTTAACTATGGAAATCAACGTAACTGATGTTAAATCAATTTAATCTATCATAGCTAATGATAATATAATTGTATAACTACATTTTACCAATTCTTGCTCCAAGTAGTCAAAATCTACAAAAAACAAATCAAAATGTTGAAACTCAAAATTTTGAGTTAGGCTACTAACATAGATAACACATCAATTTTAAAAATGCAAACATCTTTATTGATTTTAAACCTCTGCTTAATGGACACAATACATACTAGTAGTATAGTTTCATTCTGAAAAACAAAAGTTGAAGAGTTTTAAAAGCTAAACTTGTCTAAAAATAATGTTTGTTTACTGTTCACAATGTGGGTTAAAATATATAATAAGCTGTTAGATATCGGCCATGTGACTCAATCGGCAGTCCTTAAAATTATGGATAGCCTATACTCAACCTATATCTTTAACATGCTCGTTATAATCAAACAGTGTGTCTTGTTTATGTACTTAAGTCAATCTTGTTGAGCAAAATAAAAAGAAACAAAACGTTAAATGAAAGATCTCAACATCTTGCATGCAAACGTGATACTATGCATGCCGTTAATGCTACTCGTACTAACTTAGCTGCTAACTTTTTCAGAACGTAAAAACACATTTTAAAAGAAAAAAAAAGGAACAGCTAGAATCATTGTAGCCAATGTCCCGTTTTTTAAATGTCACTTACTGGCTATCAAAATCATTATTGTATTTATGTTAGTTGTGTTGCTTGTATTGTTAAACTGTATAGATAGACTATATGTTACGACCCCGGATATGGACTGGACTCAAACGCACGACTCAGACAAAGGAAGTTCAATAATCAGATATTTATTGCTTGACCTGGGAGAATTCCTGAAGTAGGGAAGAAGACGGATAGTTATTGTTCCAGGCCGGAACTGGATTCAATACCCAGGCAGCAATGGTTCCAAACCGGAACTGGACTTTAGACCCAGACAGCAACGGTTCCAAGCCGGAACTGGACTTTGACAGGCAGACAGACAGACAGATGGAGTGGGAGCGCTAGGCATCCAATAATTTATGCTTCGACCAAACTCCCTGATGGATAGGGAGAACATACAAGACAGACAGTTCGGTTACGGGGTAAGCCGTCTAGCAGCAGGAACAATGGAGCGGAATCCAGGCAGGCCACAGGAGCGACAGCCGGGTAGTAGGCAGGGATAGTAATGACTGCAGGTAGGCAGATTAGCATAGTGAAACAGGTAATGAACAGCTGGAAGTTCCGTTCCTGAAACGAGTTGACTTAAGCATTAGACCAGGTAGCAGGGCGAGTAAATGCCTACACAGAACCAGACTTTAGATTCTATAACTTTGCTTGTAACTAAGACTTGACGACACGACCAGAGGTTTCAGACGACGAGCATCAATGAACTGGTACAGGACAGAGAGCACCGGGTGACTAAATACCCACTTCAATTGATGTCAATTAGCACCCGCGTGCGAATGTCTGCGAATGTGGTTAACAGAGCGGAGCGTGCAGAATGCACAAAACACAGGGAATTGGGATAGGCTGAGGGACGAGTAGAGAAGCAGGGTGAAATAGGTTCAAATAGGTTAACAAAAACTACCTTTAACAAAACAAAACAATAGATAAATAAGTATAAAGTACAGAATATAGTTCTTATAAAAAGTTTTAAAAAGAAAAAAAGACAAGGAGGGGGGTGAATACTCTTGCAATAACAGTTCATTTTAGACTAGGGCTGCGGTCCAATCCGTTAAATGTTATGCCCTCCTGCATTTCCCCTCGCCACTTCCACTTGGGAGGATGTGACGCAGCACCAAAACAACACGAGTAGACACTCAAACCGACAGGGAGGAGCAAGGGAGGAATTCTTTTTGAATTGGACCCCACTTGCACTTGGATATTCTCCAGAGCCAGTGATGCCAGCAGACCATTGACAAATTAGTTTATGCAAAACTTTCCAATAAATTGCACAAGACAGCAAGCTCCAGCCAACATTTTTATTCTGGCAAAAGAGCAAACTAGAAAATTATTATCAATCAATTAATTGATAGATAGCACTTTAAAATACCTCATAAGCAGGAATGGGGAAGAATACACTTGTAGCTATGTTACAAAATACCTCTGAATCAAATATATTTAAAAAAACAGCAATCAAAATGGTGGATGCATATAGCCAAGATAGCATTGGAGGTAGCACAGAAGTATAAAACATCAAAGAGGCGAGCCACCCGTATTGAATATGAAATCCAAGTATTTTTTAAAGGCTATTTCCCATGAGCTTGCACTGGCTTATTTGCTGGATACTCGCTGAACAGCAACAAGTTAATTATGTAGCTAGTTATCGTTAACTGGCCTGAAATAATCATTCTAATACTGAATCCTAGTAGGATAACATTAAACTTTTTGCTGGAGATACATTTCAAAGCAATTTTATCAAACCACTAAATCAATGTTATTTCTTCATTTATTCAAGATTTCAGTCATGCAATAATTTTTTTTTTAAAATATCACTTAATTGCTTATACTTGAGTGCCGCTTTCTCTATTTTTAAGATATGTAAAGGCATTAAATTTAAACTTCCGAAACAGGAAGCTTGGGGTTACAGTAAAGCATTCTGGCCAATTTCACTGCCCAAAGTCTTGCGGACTCGTTCAGGGACTAATTTCACATACTTCACTTGCATTTCTAACGGATTGGACCACACTCGCTGTTGGCAATGCCCAATTTCCAATTTCTGAAAGGATTCTCCCAAGTGGAAGTGGCAAGGGGAAGCGCAGGAGGGCAGAACATTTAACGAATTACATTTCCTATATGTAACAGAATTTCCGTCCGATGCCCCGCCCACTTCCGGTTTCTAATCCGAATACAGATAATGCTGATGCTCGAACAGATACAGATACAGGCATTGCTGCACACCCCTAATAGTGAGTATTGTTGGTTACTTTTGGCTTAGCTAGAATAGAGTAGGCTAAACAAACAATGACACAATCAGACAATACACCAAATTTATTAAGAGGCAAAATTTCGCCAAAATAAACGAAAGGTTCAAGTGAAATACGGACGGCAATGATGCGCCTTTTTTCGTGAAGTTGTAGTTCGCTGGACGTCGCACCATGACGCAAGGTAGAGAAGGAGGTTCGAATTCCTCAGTAGATGCTAGATTCCTTTTAAGTTCCTTCCATCTTTTCCTTGACCCCTGTGATGTTTTTTTGGCGAGGTCAAGGAAAAGTTGCAAGGAAAGAAAAAAGTAGCAATTGTTTTGACAATCGGAATGCATCCCATGGCTCAAAAATGCAAACTCACTTCCGGGTTTTAGGACTACAAACTGCCCCTTATGGAAAAAGAATATACTGCAGTATATTGTAAATATATAAAAATTATCTTCACAATATATTTAAAATATACTGCAGTATATTACATTCCCATAAGGGGTGGCATTCTATTGCGCGACTCTGAAAGAAAAGGGCAACTTTCAACTGCTCTCGAGCTCAAATGTTAATTTTATAAATGTATTAACATGAATTTTCAAAATAGTAAAATAAACGCATAGCCTATGTTAAACGTTAGCTATTAGCCCCTCTATTGTAGCCCTGCAACACCTTTATCAAGAAAAAAATATGGTAAGCGTAAAAATATAGGCCTACTACATTATTGTAGCCTACGCATATTGACTGGAGAGCTAATTGCCTAATTGCACGCTACATCTCCGGAGGCTGTTCTTGCATACACCTTTTCTAACTAATCTAAGGTGGTTATAGACTAGGCTATCAGTACCTACATAAATTATGTAAGCTATGCAAGAACACGTTGAATGTGTTTGATTATTTTTTAGAAAGACAGGGCTCTGATTCGGACACAGCCCCAATCTACTGCGTCCTGTCTCCTGCGTACAGTGCACTGTACCAAAATATCCACCATACTATTTTCCAACCCCACTGTGGAAGTGTTGTAAGCAGGTCATAAGACGTCCCACCAGTGTTGCCGTGTCCGCGGTTTTACCAAGGGGCCACCTTTCGGCTCTCAACCTCAGCACCGGCTATAATGTCGCCCTCTACTGATATCTATGATTTGCGCTCAAAAAGCCAGTTTTCCCATTGGGCTCCATTCATTTTTGACAGCAAATTAAAAATTAATTTCCATTAATTTCTTTAATAAATCACTTATCATTTTTACTAAGTAATTTTTTTGGTTCTTACCACACAGACAAAGATATGATTTTTTTGGTATTATTTATTTTGGCCTACCTGCGCCTTCCTCGTTGTACATGTGACTTGACAGGGGCCTAGCTACGCCTTCCTCGTTGTACATGTGACTTGACTGGGAACTGCGGATGTGAGATGAGCACAAAATTCAAACTTCCTGTTTCGGATGTGCTCCCCGTTGGTTTCTATTGGCATCACTGTCTCTACATTATATACAGGTGCAGCTCAAAAAATTAGAATATCGTGAAAAAGTTAAATATTTTTTGTCACTCATTTCAGAAAGTGAAACTCATATATTATATAGATTCATTACACATAGAGTGAAATATTTCAAGCCTTTATTGTAATTTTGATGATTATGGCTTACAGCTAATGTAACCCAAAATTCAGTGTCTCAGAAAATTAGAATATTTTGCTTTTAACATATTTTTAAAGTATCATATTTAATATTTGGTCGCATATCCTTTGCATGCTGTTACTTCCTGAAGTCTGTGACCAATCAACATCAAAAGACTCTCGATATCTTATTTTCAGGTACTGTTACAAGCGATACTATAACCTCTCTACATTTGAACTCATCTCTTTGGGAATTGGGGGGTGAGACTAGATTCAGCTGTAAATTACACTGGTACAGTATGGAACACTTGGCTGGCTAAATGGCTGTAAGTCATCAAGGGTCTGAGCTATCGAACGAGCCCCAAACCATCACTCTGTTGCCAGATATGGAGTGGATGGATCACTGCAAGGGTTATTTCTCCTGATTCATTTTCCTATAGAACTCTATGGGGAAAAAAGTCAGGAGAAACAACCCTTAAAGGGATCCATCCACATCTACTCCATATCTGGCCGCAGAGTGATGGTTTGGGGCTCGTTTTATACCTTAGACCCTTGATGACGTACAGCCATTTCGCCAGTCATGTGTTCCATACTGTACCAGCGTAATTTACAGCTGAATCTAGTCTTACCCCCCAATTCTCATAGAGATCAGTTAAAATGCAGAGAGGTTATAGTATCGCTTGTAACAGTACCTGAAAATAAGATATTGAGAGTTTTTTTATGTTGATTGGTCACAGACTTCAGGAAGTAACAGCATGCAAAGGATATGTGACCAAATATTAAATAAGATACTTTAAAAATATGTTAAAGCAAAATATTCTAATTTTCTGAGACACTGAATTTTGGGTTTCATTAACTGTAAGCCATAATCATCAAAATTACAAGACATAAAGGCTTGAAATATTTCACTCTAATATGTGTAATGAATCTATATAATATATGAGTTTCACTTTCTGAAATGAGTGACAAAAAATATTTAACTTTTTCACGATATTCTAATTTTTTTAGCTGCACCTGTATACTAAAAGGGATTTACAGCTAAATTGGGATATTTTCAAAGTGCAGTCACGGGTAAAAATTTAAAGTAGCAAAGAACGCACTTATTTTAAAAAGTAAAAACATGATAAAATACGTTGGTTTCAGTTAAAAATAGCCGATAATTTGGCCTAGTTTTAGTCACCATTTGGCTGGGATTATTACAAGATCTGGCAACCCTGCGCCTCACTCTTGCGCTGCCAGGTCACGTGTTGTTTTTGTTGTATTTGAAGGAAAACGTCAGCGAACCTGCGCCTCATTTTTTGTAAACGAAGCCTCACGTCATATTTATGTGCCCAAAATGTTCGTGTACTTCTTGAAAAGTGTGCCAGAGACCCTCCTCCAGGGGGAGACAACAATCTTTGGTCTAAAACTCGTAACGCCTCAGAGAGACCACAGGCTGTTTCGGGCTGTATTTTTTGAGTGGAAGTCAATGGAGAAGATCCCTTACCACCCTGAACAAGCTGCTGTTTTGTGGACACTGTTCGTGACATAATAAATTGACTGCCTTGTCGCTCATCTTCAACATGTTTGTCACCACATATTCATTTTGGGGTGAGCTATGTTGTCTACTACGAAAAAAATACTGTTTTGTGAGATAAGAGAAAGTAGGGAATGTTGCAGCAGTTAGAATTAATTTACGACACTACAGGCCCAGCGTGTCGGAGCAAGCAGCCAAACTGTGGGATAAGTACCTGAAATCGATTGCTCCATGCCTGTATACCATTGTTTAATAATAAAAAATAAATCGGTGTTAGGTTGTGTGTCTGTTTGTTAGCGAGTTCATTGTTGAAAGGATGTTTAACGGTAACTGATATCATAGCTCGCCAGCTAATTAGCTACATAGCTAAACATCCAAATTTGCGTTTTTTCTACTCTTGGAATTGTATTCCACAAACATTCTACCAAAACATCAGTGTATAGATCACATCGCCATGCCACGTCGATGTGCAGTGGTAACGTTAAATTGTAATAATAGGTCGAGACAAAGACTTTTTTAAATTTTTTTTTTTATTTCCTTCTGATGATTTGCAGTAGGCCCACGTTACATCGGCTAGCTCAGGGGTTTTCAAAGTGGGGGCCGCCAGGGGGCGCCAGGGGGGCCAATTGGAAGGGAGAGGAAAATGGAAAATGCAACAAAAAATAATAATATTATTTTTAAAATAAATTTCAATTCATAAGATTACTGTGCCGGTTTAAAATAAGATATAAATTGTTATAAATTATTTCATATCGAAATTAGGTCTTTGCCATGCCCTTCTTTCAATTGCAGCCAATAACTAACCGTCTGCCTGTCAGTCAAAGCGTTACGTTGAGCTGCTAACGGCCCGATTATGGAATCAAAATAGGGTCAAAAGTATTGTGTTGTGTTTTAAGAAGCTGTATGTTAGATTTTTTTTATATTTGCCAGTGTAATTTAAAATTTTCTTTTTAAAGCCATTTCGCAATAGGGGGGGCCCAGCCAGAGGCTACGGCTATTTGGGGGTCCTTGGCATGGAAAAGTTTGGGAACCCCTGGGCTAGCTAGGTAGCACCTGTAAAAACGGTTTCCCTTTCTAATGCAATTAAAGTGTGGCCATGTGTCTTTGGTAAACACCGATATTTCAGTGTAACAGTGGCGATAAGCAAACAAGTCACTCTTTATAGGTGCATGGAGTGGTAATATCATAAATGGTCGTTTTTCTGTCTTTCAAAATATTAACGGGTGTGTGCAATACCATATTGCCAAATGCCATTCATACCTGCCGAAAAACTCTGAAAAGTCCCACTGACGTCAATACGTTATAATGATTGGCTAGCAACAGTGCACGTGATCTAAGCTATTGGGCGTGTTCGAGTAGACATCTGTGAGCAAGTTGGCTTACCTGCCTCAGGCGGAAATGAAAATCGCCTGAGCAGGTCCAACTGGGACAGTTTCGGACTTTTCTGAAACCGGCTGGGAGAAAAACAACATGGAGGAGTTAGCCGTGTTGTTTGTGGTTGCGGAGGACTTGGAGGCGACACAGATGTCCTTTTTATTTCAAAATCTTGAAGAAATGGAGGAGAACGAATGAAGGTTGTTTTAATACTGACACATTATTTCATGACTTGTATTGTTCGGGTAGTCAATATTTATCTTTTGCTACGCGTCTTTGGCTATCACCCTGAATTGTGCCACAGTGAAACTCCAATTAAAGTTCTTGAATAAATACGTATAATTTCCATTGGAATTAAAGCGCTGGGTGTCGTTTCATTATCGAATAACTAAATTATTTAGCTAAGCTGTCATCTGTTATGGTAACGTAAACATTTGGCTGCTTAAATTCTATTGCTCATATTCAGCTGTTTCTTGTCTGTCAATTCATGAGATGGCCTAAACTACACCGGTCATCTCTGTTTAGACAAGCAAACATGGTAGACATGTCATTTTAGTTCATCTAAACCCAGAAGACATCGTAGCCATCGGTAGTCATACATTGTAATGTGAGAATCTGTGTCGCTATGTTAAGTATCATAAATTACATGCATGTTTTCATAGACCTTTGAGTGGTGGTTCTAAAGCATATTTTATTGCAGAATATCTGTATCAATATAAATGAGAAATGTCTCTTTCATGGGACTTTTTTTTTAGTTGTACAGTTAATGTATTGAAGATATTTCTTGTGACATAAAGGGAAAGTGTATTAATCCTAATCATTAATTATGTTGCTATGAAATAATAATACTTGGTGGTTGCATGTCCTTTGCATGCAAGGACTGCCTGAAGTCTGCGAGCTGTAGAAATCATCAGATGCTGGGTATCTTCACTGGTGATGCTATGCCAGGCCTGTACTCCGGCCTTCTTCTGTTACAATATGGATTAAATGCCCTCAAATTAAAGCTTACAGTCTGTACTTTAGCCTCACAGTCGTTGTATCTTTTCACAGCCAAAGTGCTGGAGTACAGAGCCAAAACATAGGAAAAGAATATTCACTTTTCACTGTATATATCCTTTACTTGACCAGTCTGTTGAGATTTCTTTTCACACTAAAACATTACATAGCATACATGATTCAGCTACTCATAATGTCAGTGTTCATGATTTATTCAAATTACATGACAGCATGTGGTCCCTTTGGACCCTGACAATGAACGTATTGAATTGAATGCCATTCAATGTCTTTAACAAGGTAAACTGAGTTTGTATGAATTAATAACTAATATAGTACATATAGGGATATTGGGATACTGGGAGTCGTTATGTGTTTTGAGGGAACAATGTAAGAAAGATGACATTTTCCTTGCCAGTTATGGTATGTATGGATAAATAGAATTGTATTTGCATAAGATGTATTCCAATATCAACATGTTGTCTTCCTTTTACCTGTCACCAATCATTGTTCATATATTTCTGATTTAACAATAAACATACAAAATGACAGAAAGAACCCGGTGTCATTTTGGCTTGAATGGTGGTGGAGGGGAATAGTCCTACAGTTTATTTACCTTTTGTGAATGTCACCATATTGTGTGAAATAAGTATTCTGAAAATGTTCTCTTTGCTTAATTGCTGGTATAATTTATCTGTTTTGTTCTGGAGACCAGACCACCCACATCTAATAACCCATAGCCATAATAACAGTGGTTAATCTCAATCATTAATCTTACAACAATTTGCACGATGGATGTACGATGTGAATTGTTGGTAATATGAGCTTGCCGAGTCTGCTCTTTTGCAGACTCGTTCCCTTGAGAAAAGTTGAGAGTGGAGGGGCTATGTCACAAACTTCACTTGGCTTTATAACGGATTGGACTCACACTTAAAATGGAGACCGAGGGTACATACTGGTCTCAAAAGGGATTCCCCCAAGTGAAGTTTAAGAGGGTGGAGCAAAAACTGGATTGGGACGCAGCCCTGGAGTCTCCCATCTCCCCTTTATAAGAAAATCGTATGCTCCCGAATGTACTCAGCGAAACCCCGGATGTAAGTGTGTTATTCGGGTGTTTGAAGCATACTGCAATTAGAAAAATGTTCGCGTACTCTACGACTTCTCGCTCTATTTACTCACTTTACAATTTACTCTAAGTCTACTCAACAGTGTGTGGAAGAGTGCTGATTCGGACAGAGAAAACGTTACGCGACAGCAGTACGTAAATTGCCATTTGTGTAGACTGCGGAAGTTGGTGACCTGCCTACTGCGTGCTCGCAATTGTTTTTCCGTCCTTATATGGTTGTGGTGTGCAGTCAGCCCAAGACGCGAGAGGCCAGGTTCTCCGATTACTCTTCTGAACAACAAACTGGTTTCCAATCCTTAAACTATCCGGGACTCTGTGAGGGGATTGACTGACTGCGCTACGAAATGTCGGTTGCTACATCACCCCCGAAATTACACGTAGGCTAGTTGTATTGCTCATCCCGGTCGCCACTGACACACTGCTGATGAATATGAAAAGAGGGAGAGAAAGAACATGTAAATAGTTATGTGGGGGATTCAGAGCTTTTCTTTCCAGAGTGAAAACCTCGCCCAGCAACATTTCCAGCACATTATGATCTGCTGCGTAAGAAGAAGCCATTTTGAAAATGAGAACTGCATAGAAGCCATTAAAACAGTTGATAGAAAAGGTCGCGTTTGAGAAAAGAGGAACAGGGATACATGTCTGCAAACCCCTAAAATTCGCTGCTTTTTGTAATGAATAGGGCATCTCCTGACACTCGGATTGCATTTTCTTAATGTTGAAGTGTACGTTTTTTAATATATAGTGATATTTTAAATTAACATGTTTTACATTTCTAAACACATGTATGGCTTTTGTTTTTAACTTCAGGGGTAACACATTTTGAGTTGTTTAAAAAGAAGAACAACAACAATTTAGAGGCAGAACACTAATAATTCTGAACCTGATATTTTCACACTACTTATTCTTTACTTGGACATAACCATATAGCCAAATGCACAATCCATTACTTTAAATTGAATAAGATCTCCGTAGGCCTATACAAATCTTAAGACTATTGTTATGCGTTGCTATATTTTCAACAATGAGCGTTGACTTCAACTTTGCCTTCCTCCAGGAAGGGGGAAAGCCGGCTTGCCTATTACTGTTCACACACTGCTGAATATTTCCTGCACTTTTTAGTGGCCAGGGACGGGGTTGCGTGCGTTTTAAATGATCTCACGAGAAGTTATTTTTCAATCTCTTTTTAGGAGTCATCCCCACCCACCTTAAAAAGCACACCCTGTAAAAATGGATCCGAAGATGAGAAAGGCAAAGTTCCTTTTTCTCCAGCGTGTAGGCCTGATAAATAAATGCCATCAAAATGTAAAGGTAAATATTCTTAATGAGCAATTATACTGCACATTCCTCTTATTTTTCCTTTCAGTGTTTTGTGACGCATTTCCATCGTAAGTGTAGCCTACTGATAAGAGGTATTACATACACGCTGATTTCTAGGTGAATTATGTCCTTGATGCAAGGTCATATAAATCGACTTACCTTTGTAGCATTCATCCTAAAGGAAATGTAAGTTTGTGTGTATATATACACAATACAGCCGTTATTGTATATACATTTATTACACTACATTTTTGGTTGCCATTTTATTATTGAATAATGTATTCCCGTCTGTAATCAAGCTGTTCTCAGTACATTGTGTTTAGACGTCTGTACTTCTTAAAAGATCGTTATGGTTTTTAAAGCAGTGGGTTAGGGGTTACAGCTACACTTACCAGCCAGAACAGTGAATCAGCATTTTTTCAAAGGCCAATTGGGCTTTTCATTCTGTCTGTTTTGTGTTCTGAAATATGAGGAGCCTTAAGTGGAGAGAAAATTGCATGCAAATGACACAAAGAAAAACGAATTGTCGCATAAATTAATGTTGGAGTTATTTAGAAATGACCACCTAATGAAGGATAGTTAAAATTTACAGAAAAAAATAATAGTTTGAACAAATAACATCTAAAGTTGTATGAATTTATGAAGGAAAAACCTTACACATGGCTATAAACAAGTCATACCTGGCCACTTGACTGTTCAGTGTCAATGATGCTATTACAGATTTTATATTATGCTATTATTACTATTATTGACTTGGAAAAAACAACAACATTTCAGCTGTTTATTCACAAGCTTTTAGTTCTGACATAAAATTCTCACACATGGGTGTGCATTGACCTGGTTAAGACACAGGTGGATTCCAAGAAGAAAGAGGGAAAAAATTAATTATCAAAGAGGTGCATCCAGCTATTTGATGTCCTTCTGAGGTCCTTGATGTTACCATTGTAAACACATTCACATATATTCCAGAAGGAGATGCAGAAAAAGATTCCATTTGGAATAAAGGCAAGGGTGGTCATTCAGTTCCATGGCATCAAATGGCAGCCTGTTCGCTCGGCCCCTCTCCGTGCTGTACTCGGGGATGTCTACACGCAGCTTCTAATAGCATGAAGCTAAAATTGTACTTAAATCTGATTGGCCGGTGGAACCACTCCTGTTAACCAGGCAATTGCCCAAGCACAGAAAAATGTCAGATATGTCCTGAACTGATATGCTCTCGGTACACATCTCTAACACGCGCAACAACACAATACAAATGAATAATACAAAACGACCCCAAAGCACTGACTGTATACGTTTACGCGCTATTCTGACAGACCCCTGTTCCCTTACTTTTTTAAATAAGTTAAACAAGTATAGGCCTATCTTCTGTTTCCTTGTCTCAAGTGAGTATATTCAAAATAATTGGCTTAATCCAAACGTAGAAGACAAGAAATTTAACAAATGAATTGGTAACCAGCGCTATTATATAGGCTAGGTCTGGGCGGATTGGAGCTCAATCCTGGTCGTGCAGAACTAGTTGAACCTCCGATATCCATCTTGTATTTGTTGTTTGCGTAAATCTAGCCTGTAGATTCAACATTATTATCCAGACCACAGTTTCAGTACATATTTGCCTTTGCGCACAAGCAGACCGCAATTCTCCTTTACCGAAAAATGCCTGCAGCGAATATTACTGTATTAAAAAATAAAATAATCATAGTGGCCCAGCAACAATGTCTGAACCGGAGTATCGAATGTGCGAATGGTTATGAAGGCTAAGGGCTAAACTCTATAGTGGTGTGCTGTGGGAGAGACCGAAAACCTAGACCAGAAGCACACAGTAGTTTGTGTTGGCTCGCGAAAAGGTGGCAGGATCGTTTAAATCATGTAGGCTAATGTAGACAGGAAAAAGGTAAAACCATCGCACAGTTTTGGTAGAATTAAAAATAAGTCGTGATCTGAATAACTTTCATCATGTCCATGTCCGGGGAAAGAATCGGGCTATAAGAGAATACCACGACAGAAAACAGAGTTGCAGTGAGCTCTTTTTCCCTTTTCTCTTCTGTCCGTCTGGTATCCGATTCTAAATAGCCGAGGCTACTGTTTTTACTTCGCGAGTCTTGCTAAATAACAACGTATGTACTTTTTGTTATATTTTACAGATTTGGCGAGCGGAATGGAAAGCAATCACCAAGTCTGCAGTTCAGGGGAGAGACGAATTCACCATTGGAGAAGTTACAGGTTGATTATTGACCCAGCATTGAAAAGCGGATCGTATAAACTCTACCGTTACGATGGACAGACGTTCAACATGCCAGTGAGTGATTTATTCTCCCACTAAACGGTGTTAAAATGTAGAAACGGGCAATCTTTGTGATGTTTTGCTACAGCGAGTGAGAGATAGGCTACAATAGCCTATTAAACGCGCTGAACTAGTTGGCTTTAGCACCTGACACGGAACATCAAAGTGTCACTGTAACCGGTGTTGTTACGAAAGCGCTCCCCGAAAACCTACCCGAAGTTACAGTAGGAATATTTGTATGTGGGTTTTAATGCTGGCTTCCATTCTGTCGTGGTGTGCAACTTCGGTTTCTTCTGTTACTGACACAGTAGGCTACTTCAACAGTAGCATATTAACTTTGAAGAAATGCCGCGTCGGCATAATTAATTATTTGCGGATTATTTTGTATTTAGTTTTCTTTCTACTTGATTCTTTCAGAACACCGGAATGCCTCCAGTGGATACCGTCAGAGACCCGAGAATCGGTCGTCTCTGGATGAAGTACAAGGAGACCGATCTCCCTGTGCCGAAGTTTAAGGTAGTCACACCCCCTCGATGGGTTTGTCAAACTTTACATGTGGGATTTGTTTATTTTTCCGGTGGTGCTTTATTTTATTCCATATTTATTTTCAGTGAATGTGAAAATGTCTATTTTTCTCACAGTAAGATTTCGACTCGGCTACATAGGCTAGGCTACGCACTATAAAGTAGACTTGACCATTTCTATTTCTGTGTTCTAGTTTAGGTGGTTAGCATATAGGCCTATAGCCCATTGGATAATGGGTGTTTCTCAATACCAAGTCCGCACATTGTTGTCAAGTGTCCCTACAAAAGGGCACTTGCAAAAACACGTTCTTGTGAATAGGGTGACATCATATAACGGGCCTAGTTCTGTTCCAAAGCCAAAAACGCAAAGAAGAGAGGATGCTCAATGATCCCAGATATGTACTTGATCCGCCCTAAATATCAAGGATGCATCGGATGCAAACTCGCCAAACAACAACGCGGACTTGGACTTTCCATCCTTCATTGCGCGAAGCGATGGCATACGACCACGGAACTATATAGAGTTCAGTGCATACGACACGGGGAAGCTTATAGCTACACTGGACTGTCAGGAAAAGTTGCTGCCTGGTTTGTAGCTATTTTCTACAGTCTATGGTTTGTCGTGGTAGCGAAACCACAGTCCAAACGTAATAAGCACGCATTGCATCTCAAACAGGCTACACAGAGCCCTGAAACAACGGTGCACAAACTGATCTGCAACCCAAACTAGGCTCTCCTGTACACGAATGTGTAGGGGACAGCACCAATCAGGCCTATACAAAGTGGTAGTCACCAATCTTAATGCTATACTGTATTTGTAAAAATAAATTCTAAAAAATATGAATTATTTAACACATTATTTAACACTGTTCACATTTTGTTTCATATGATCCCGTAAAAGCCTAGCCTACTTTATTTAATCTTGTTTTGGTGTGTCATTCCTACTGCACTACAGGAGATGGCACCGATTCGCCAAAAAGATGATAACAGTTGCAGGCGTCTGTGTTACAAAGTTAGCTAAGTTATTACTTGTATATCATCATGATCCAGTCCTTTTGTGCTTTTGACATAAAAAAAAAATATCCCTTACATTTAAGGGTAAAGCCCCCAAGTCTTGGCAACTCCTGGGTTGGGTTGGGAACAGAACTTGGCCGTTAAATATTACGTCACACAAGTTCACAAGTCCGCAAGTACAGACAAGGACAGACATTGAGAAACACCCAATGAATGGTTACAGGTACACTTAATTCATGCGAGACGCCATCTTGGAATTATATGAAACGAAAACGAGGCTGAGGTGGGAAAATATGTATAAGTATTTGAGGCTATTGTAGCCTACTGTACATTGACGAGTTGCCCAGTTTTTTGTTGTTACTGAGACACTTGCCGTGTACTTTAAACAGCCAAACAAGAGCAGTACTGTAGATGGAATGCAAACAAATACATTTTTTTGGCCTTTTCAAAATGGTTTCGGTTATGGGGGATTATAACACAACTTAGTTTTTAATGCTAGCTCATGGTGATTAGCCTAATTAACTTGTAGCCAGAATAACTGCATACCCAGCTGGTAAACAGCATGAACATAATGAAAATACAGACACGATTGTTTACAATTTAATGACAACTTTATTTTGGGGTTGATAGTTCACTGTAAGTTATCCAATTCTGCAATGAATATGTTCATATCGTTGCCTTCCACTGACCCGTCTTCTGGCATACTAACCAGTCCCACGCACCAGGATCTCGCAGAGTTTTTTTGTGATTGTTGCGGACTAAAATACTTGATTTTATGGCAGCTTTTCTTAAAAGTTGCGATGCAAAGTGCAATGTTTTGTGTGTTTTTTGCGATGAAGTTGTGGAAATTAGTGAAAGTTGCAAATTAAAATTGCGATTTCAAAAATATATATGTAATTCAATAAAAAATTTAATGTAATATAAGTTCAGTGAGAATGAAACAGTACTGTATAACACAACTGGACATATTGTGGAGCTTGTGTTCTGAGTAATCATACAAAAAAGGCTCAATATAACGAAAATGTTTTGTTTTATTTGTAAAATTTGTAACCTGAAAATCAGAGTGAACGTGGAGTAATTCTTGGAGTAATTCTGTTTGTGCTTGTGTGATACCCGGAAGTAGCCTATGTGTAAACTCACGACAGCTGAACCAAAACATGCATTTATTATGAAACCATTTTTACGCTCAGTAGCCTAATGATTGGAAAACTGACCTTACGTTATGAGACTCGCTACGACGGAGGAGATATTTTAATAAAAACATTTTGTATGTTGCCTATTTGTGTTTGAAATAATTTGTGTTCTTCGAGCCTGGGTCGTAACACAACACTTTGATGATTTCTCGCGGGGAGGTTGCGGTGATTGGGGGAAAAAAGCAAGCTTTTGCAACTTTCGCACAGTTTTGTTACGGTTAGGGATGCACCGATACCGATACCAGTATCGGGTATCGGGGCCGATACCATGCTCATGTACTCGTACTCGTACTCGTAAAAATGTACCGATACTCCAAAACCGATACCAACTGTCAGGGCTAGCGTGGGAACGAAGGACCAGACGCGACAGTAGGGGTTTCAGAGGATGCTCACTGAACACCTCAAAGCGGGAGCGAAACCCCGCAAACAGGGACTAATAATAAACAAACAAAATATAACTCTCCACCCCAGGAGAGATACCGCTAACAACTGAAAACAACCCTAAAGGCGAAAAAACTCTTAACACTTTATGCAATGCAATAACAACGAAAAAACCCCTATAGCTAACAACGAAAGAACCGAAACCAAAAACTCTCTTGCAAAAAGAGATAGCCCTGAATACACGGGCAGTAACAATAATGGTAAAAGGAAAGACAACGCGAAAACAATTGCACCCTCGGTACGTGGCTATAACGCCCGATAAATGGTGAAAGAAATGAAAACAAAATAACGCTTAGTTTCCAAACACGAAGAGAGCAGGGCTGGAAAAGGACGAAGGTCCAAGGATACCGGCTATCTTCGTAAAAAGATTGGCAATATGGAAGCGTCAAATAATGCTGACGTGTGGTTTAAATACTGCCAGGAAACCCTAACCGGTGAACACACTGAACTGAAAACCAAAACCTGAAACGGACTAGGAAAACAAAGAAGGGACGCAACATGAGCGCTCCCCAGGGAAGTGGACAATATACACAGAGCAGGCAGAGAAACCATGACACCAACGTCCAAACGTCCGCACGCTAATGCTATCACCTTAGCAACACCTAATCCTGACCTGCGTGCTCACGCTCACGCCACGCCCTCCTTCACGAGAAATCAAGACAAAATGGCGAAAGTTTGGAAGTACTTTGAGGTAGACGAATCTGACCAAACTGTAGCAAAATGCAAGCTCTGCTCAGTGAAAATATCAAGAGGTGGCACGAAGGCTAGTTCATTCAATACTAGTAACTTGATAAAACATCTCAAAACTCGACACGAGTAGTATAAATAGAATGATGCACAAAAGACTACAGTTTTATTTTGGTTATTATTTATGTTTATTTATTTATTTTTATTGGACCTCATTTGATTTAAATAATCAGTAAATTGATAGACTGTGCTCCATCAACAGGAGAAAATAAACACAGTATCTTCAAAATCAGCCGTCTCATTATTGTGGTATTATTATACAGTATTATTATAAAGTACTCATACTTAAAAAAACACACAAAAAATGGTATCGGTATCGGTATCGGCGAGTACTCAAAAGTGAGTACTCGTACTCGTACTCGGTCTGAAAAAAATGGTATCGGTGCATCCCTAGTTACGGTTGTAACTGAAATTATCCTGCTCACTTTAATATCACGGTTTCTCATTTAGATTTACAACCTCTTTCGAACACACAGGCTTTTAGCTCTATCTACGAAGCTAACCTAGTAGTCAATGTCCCAATTATAGTAGCCTATTCATATTTCTCTGAAATTGTAAACAACTTTAAACTCTCAAAATTCGAATGCAGGATTCCTACAGTGTCGCCACTTGTGCATACAAAACTCGTTTACAACCATCTTGCCACAGTCAGACAATAACATGCATAAAATGTAGGCCTACCGTAGGAACAATAATAGGCTAGCCTATAGGCTATTATTAAAAAGTTGAAACTGTTACAAAACATTCAGTGTCTTTTCCTTTGCATAGCTACGCCTACCCAATGTAGCCTACTTTCGGTATAATGTTGACATTTCTTAAGGAATTAAGGAACCAAATATCCTACCTCGTAACGATTCTACAACTGGTTTCTGTTGAATGTTGAAGAGATTCTTATTCCATTTTGCCACTGCCCAGCAACGTTGATGTTTCCACGGCGCTACATCGCACTCGCGGCTGTAATACGTTGCCGTTATTTAAAAACACATACTTTTTAAGGTAGCCTATATAAATACATTGGGCTATGTATTTTATGCAAATTATGCACATAATTGTTATGTGGTATTATGAATCCACTGTATGTGATAATTCGGACATCGTAGTAGGGATGTTCCTAACGACTAATTTCCCTGACGTTTAAACGGAAGTTTAAACTTAGACTAGTCTAAAAGTAAGAAAACACTCAGAAAACAGTCAAAATTGCGCACAATTTAATCTATACGGTTAAACATTGTCCGAAAAAATATTGCGTATATTATAAGAGCCATTTGAAACCGTTAATCACATTCTTCAATAACCAAATCATATTTTAAATGCCGCTGAAATGTGTGGCACTTTGCGCCTTGCATTATGAACATTGCACATTATTCTACAAAACATGACAACAACTCACTAAATAAAAGTTAACAAATAACATTTATTGAAAACAATATTCAACGTAACAAAACATTTTTAGGAAACGTGCCTGATTATTACAACGGCATTTTCTTTGGGTGAACGCGATCGCATAGCAAATACAGGCCTCCATATCAACTTGCTGTGTTTCGTGAAAAGATTCTACGGACTTGAGTTATCAGGATTGCTGAGTGCCAGAATGTAACCTTCAGTCTTACGCACACACAAACATGGACTACTTACAGATATACACACTTGCTCACACATGCATGCATTCACCCGCTTTCGGTCACATGGGGTCTTTGTTTTTGCCCAGACCATATACCTTGCCTCCTCGAGACTTGGTATATGATTAGTAAAATAACAATTAGGCCTACTGATCTAAGTGACATTAGATTAGTTTTATTGGGCTATTCAACAACGCGATAGGCCTACTTACTCTTTCCACCTCGCTGGTTTAACTTGCAGGGCGAACAGGCTAATGCGTTTTGTTTTTTTCCTTTGTTTTGTTTTTTAATCCGGCGTTAACATTATTAACGGATGCTCGTTTTTTTATAAAGCAACATTTGACCAGGAAAACATGACATTTCAGTGCAAATTATGTCAATATGTAATTTAAATGTGTACATTAATAAAATAATAAGTTTAACCGACTAGTATTTCTGGTGCCGACTAGCGAAGGTAGCAACGTTTAAACGACTAGTCGACTAAACGCGCACATCCCTACATCATAGCTAGCAGCAAGTGTTTTGATGTGGGTCAGAAATGGTCAGATCCATAGACTAGCGGCCTATAGAAAAATAAGGAGAAGCAAGGCATCACTGAAATAGCTTAAGTTAGGAACAGCGCCTACAGTGGCTGAATGGGAAAGCTACTGGGTTGGCGGTTCTTTTATTCCATGTGATTTTAAATTTTTAAATTATATAAATACTTTTTTCAGCTTATGATTGAGGCGAGGCCCCTTTCAGTTGAGAGGACCGTTTCAGGTGAAACTAATGAAACATAGCAAAGGCCGTCTATGACAGTCTGCCTGTCAAAACTGTCAACGTCTTGTCAGTCAACTGAGCTAGCTGCTGCAAACCAATACAGCAGACAGTGGCATCTAGCGGTGGTGATTGGTACTACATTTTCTGCATGATTCTGCGGCTTGTCTACTATTCTGCGGCTTGTTTACTATTCCACGGATGGCCCAGAATTCCACGGAAATGTCTAGGGGGACTAACGAATGGTAGAATTAAGTTGTATCCTCCCCCCAAAAGTCACCAAAACTAACCATTTTAGAGTGATTACCCCAAAGATTTTCTTCCAGCCGCCACTGGAATTAAAGCAAGTTATTTGCTAGTGTCAACACCAGATCCATGAGAGTTCTTACGATGGAACACTACGTAAGCTATGCTAACTATTAATAACTTACTCTGGGTCTGGGGAAAAAGTGCTTATTTTAATCCTGACCGATGATTTGTGGCGCACCAAACGAAGAGCCCACCCAACCTGACCCCAGCCACCTTTTCACCGAGCTAGATTATGTATTTGCGCTTTAGATAAACGGCTGTTCTCTGTTGCAGTAACGTTAGCATGCTACAAACTGTCTAGCTAGCTAAATCTTGAGCCAGCAGAAAGCACTTGCGCTAAGACACCACAAACCTGGTCTAAAGTCATGTCGCAGTTGTTTACATGTTATTTTAACGGCGCATATAAGTGCGTCTACATAGGCGTGTGCATAACGCGCGTACTAGTGATTAATCCCGGTTCTCAGGATCCCAGGAATTCCCATCACAATTTCTTCCCATTCCCAACCGGGAGTGACGTCAGAAACCAGTTACTTTCAGAAACCAGGTAAATTTAACATGGGGAATGCCGATAAATAACTATTGCATTATATTTGATGTAATTAAGTACCATAAAATAATCAATATGAAGTTTATTTCCAAAATGCAGTATCCACCATTTGAAAAGACTGACGCCTACTCATGACTGCTTATTGACAGGCGAAAACTGATTGCACTTTAGAGCACGTGAACTTTGCTAGCGCACGCACAGGAAATAGAAGTTCAATATAACTACTCCAAATGTGGAGAGCAAAATCATGTCAAGCAACGTGAATTTTTAGAAACTTAATACTAACGAGGCAAAATGTCTGGGTTTTTTTAAGCTGTAAATTAATTTCAGAGAAAAGAATAGGCTACTATAATTGCTACATCAATGACTAGGCTACCACTAGGGGGCAACCGTGGATAGGCAGCCTAATAATTAACGCAAACCCTTAGTTTTGTTATTACAATTCCCATGAGTTTCTGCACTTGTGCAATTAGCCCCCCCCCACCCCGCCGCTGCAGTATGTAGCCTATTTATACCATCATATTAACACCTTTGTGCAGATTCATAGTGAAGGTCCCGCCGGCGTCACCGTTTTGCTCAACTGAGACATTTGTTGCTCTTGCAGCCAGACTATTAGTGGAAATCACAAACTCTGTGTTTTAACTTTATTAGTAGATGATTTGGGACGTTATGGAAAAAAAAATGAAAATAAATAAATCTAAGTATAACTTCAGGAGCCGGTTGCACCAACAGTCTAAGACTGTTAACTAAGACTGTCTTAACTGCCAGAATGGTCGTAGCTAAGACCTATTTTCAGAGAGGGGTTTACGCCTGTGCCTAGGCACATCTACGACCAGTCTTCTTGTGAAAGCATATCAGTCGCTAAGCGGTGTGTGTTGCTAAGAAAAATGGTTTGTGTTGCTATGCGCGAGGAGCCTACACTAGCTTACAACCGCTAGCCAGAATAAGCCAATTTTGTAACTCGCTAATTTACATTTGAAATGTAAAAAGTAACTTCAGTGATAGTGGCTACAGACACGTGTGCAGTATTAGCTATAATTTAGATTATTTTCAAAACAGCTGATTTTTTAAGCACAGCCAAACAGCTGATCAATGGGGCAGTTTGCATCTTATTAAGGCTAGTGTGTTTATTATGCGGGTGCGAATACCCCCGATATCTACCCTACCTTACCGTAGAAACGTTCTAAAATTACACTTACGCCTGCTCTTTAGCGTAAAATTTATGCCCGGTCTTAGTGAAAATAGTGTTTACGAGCAGTTGGTGCAACGGTCTTAAAGTTGTGCCCAGAAAGTTACGACCAATTTAGCTTACGACCAGGCGTAAGCCCTGTTGGTACGACCAGGCGTAAGCCCTGTTGGTGCAACCGGCTCCAGGGTTACATCTACAGGGTTATCATTAAAAATAAATGATATCGTTTATTAAAAATAAATGGCATGGGTAACTATTTGTGCAGTGTGTGATTTGTTGTTTACTGGCCGCATAATTATAAGCCCAAACGAGACTCTGCTGGCCGCATTCTCCTCCATTGCTTCTGCCTCGGCAGCGGCAAGCTTCTTGGGGCTCGTTTGGGCGTGGTTTGATACCTTTGTATCATTCCATTTTGAACCCAAGATACGCCCTCAGATAAGCAATTGGGGCAACAAAGTTTAAAAGCTCTAAACATATCACAAAGGACTCATCCTGCAGGGAAAGTTTTATTTAGCAAGCTAAAATGCTTAACTGAACTTGAGCACTTGAACACATGCCTCACTCCTGTCTGTAAAACCATTGCATTGATGATCTAGCATTAGCACACAAAGTAACAAGCAATACGAACACAATACAATACAAGTATTGGACACCCCTGCAGCCCCCGCGGTGTGGCGGTTCCCCCGGGCATGGAGGGTCTGATTTATTTATTTGAGATTCGAATATGCAACTGTACTGCTGATACAAGCAGGGGCTACAAGGGGAAAAGACAACTAATATTAGCCTAACACAAAATGCGGAGCTGAATAAAGCTACCGAAAATACCACTCTGAATACCACTGCTGAATCAAGTTGGAGAGCGTGAGTGAGTAGCCTATGTGTTTTTTTTCCTCAAGATTAAATTAAGTATCATCATGGTGCTGAAAAACACTGCAAAAAAAACAGTGAGTAGCCTACGTGGTTTATTTCTCAAGATGAGTAAAAAGTCTTGTCGTACTGGTGCCAGAAAATGCCGCAAAAACATAATCAAAAGAAGCTAAAGCTAAAATATAAAAAATAACGTCGGCTAATTATTCTGACCAGCAAGATCCAGCGTAGCTTCCACATCGACTGACGAAATTACAGTAGGCTAGTAGTCTGCTACCTCCGCTGCTGTAGCTTACAGCCTCCCAACAGATTCAGGCTGTCCTCAGAGTTTCCTACACATTAAATCTCTTTGTAACACACTGAGGCTGGAATTTAAGGAGAATAACATGCTCAAATAAAGATCTTGCTGAACTGCTTTACAGCACCTGTCCCTTCCCAGTTTTTTAATGTTGCCACGGCATTTAAAGGGTAACTAAATGGGCTGTTTCAGAGCGACCACGCCTCCATTTGCGATTCAAAAAATGCCAAAATCAGGGGTGGGAAAGATACTCATGAAAGGGTTGGGCTTGAGTTAGCAAAAATATTATTATTAATATTATTTTTTCACGTGTATGCTTATTCACAGCCATAATTTGTTTTGTTCGAGCCACTCGCTCCGGCTGCTGAGCCTGGAGCAGCGGCCATGGCAGAGGCGGAGAACTGTAGAATTTGAATGAGGTTTCGGAGTGGTAGGGGATGATAGATAAGGATAACCCTGTTTGCAATTAGAAGAGACTAGCAACAATTAGGCTACAGACTGTAGGGTTGCCCATGCCACGTTGGCCTACTAGTTTCCCCACTTTCTATGTAGCCTATCACATAGCTGTCAATCTCTGGAGAGAGCTGCCCTTATTTTCACACCTGCAAAACTGTATGAATTCACCAAAACCGTATAGAACATTATCTATTATCTATTAAAATCACTAGCCACCACAGTTATTTGCCTGATTTGAGTTCACAGAGACATCCCTCATGACTGACCCCACACACTTACAACCCAGTGCAGGAGAGATACATAGATGGATAGCACAATTTCCTGAATGATGCCGTGGCACGTTTGTGGCACATTTTTTTGCAGTTTTGCTATCTTACTACATAACAGGTTTGATAACCTTAGATACAAATAGGCTAACATTAATGTATGCTACATATACAAACCCCAATTCCAAAAAAGTTGGGACAATATGTAAAATGCACATAAAAGCAGAAAGCAGTGATTTGGAAATGCTCTTTTATATATATTTAATTGAAAACATATGTAAACTTTATCGATTTTTGTAAATATACGCTAATTCCGAACTTGAAGGGTTATTTTTCCTGTCTTATTTTTCCATAGAGTTCAATAGGAAAATGAGTCAAGAGAAACGACCCTTAAAGTGATCCATCCATATCTCCTGCATATCTGGCAGCAGAGTGATGGTTTGAGGCTTGTTTGATACCTCAGACCCTTGACGACTTACAGCCATTTAGCCAACCATGGGTTCCCTACTATTCCCGTGTAATTTACTAGTCCCACCCCCCAATTTCCATAGAGATCCATTCAAATGCAGAAAGGTTATAGTATTGCTTGTAAGAGTACCTGAAAATAAGATATGAAGAGTATTTTGATATTTTTTTATACCCAGTCATGATGGCATCACCTGTCTACCTGTGGAATGCTTTTTTAACTTTCCAGTTTTTTTCCCCAGTCTTTTTCCCCCCCCATGTACCAACCTTTTTGGAATGTGTTTCAGGCATCAAATTCGGAATTAGCGTACATTTACAAAAATCAATAAAGTTGTTTTCACTTAAATATATATAAAAGAGAATTTACAAATCACTGCTTTCTGCTTTTATGTGCATTTTACATACTGTCCCAACTTTTGTGAAATTGGGGTTTGTAGTTATAAAATAAGCTCATCTTAATTTGGATAATTTTATAGTAACAGTTAAAGTTATTAAGACTGCTAAGTTGGCCATGAATTAATTTACAATCATTGAATGAAACTTGTAGTAACTTCGCTAAATTGAGTCGTATAGCCACATTAAAATGTCAAGGAACATTATCTAATTTCGGTCAAAACTGCATAAACATAAAAAATTGTCCGGTCACAACCATTTAACCTTTAACCCCTTAGTGCAGATGGCATATTTGGTAAATCATGGGGGTACTCTGTTTAAGGCTTTATAACTCCAGGTGTGAGCATCACATAAACTTGGTAAATGGCTTAAATGAAACAAAACCGGTGTACCATTTTTTGTACAAACTTAGATTTGTTTATTTTCATAATTTAAGGTCAAAATAAAGTGCCGGAAATGCAAGCAAAACTTTGCTAAAAATGCTACAAAATATATATTTCTTCAAAATACTGAGAGGTACATAAGTGAAACAGGTAAAACTACACATTTCCTGGATCATAAACTCCTTGTCCACAAGCATTCAATAATCGCAGGGTGATATACAGAACTACTAAAGATCTATGACACGAAATGTAAGCAGTGTAGCCTGATGTACCCAGGGTCTCCAAACCTATCCAAATTGGCTAAAATGTGAATAGCTGTAAATCTTAAACTAATCATACATTTCAGTGCAAATCAACCGTTTTGACTCATTTAACTCACCTTTTTATCATTTTCATGTGGGAATTATTTTGGATCAGTACAGGGGGGTGGATATCTAGGTGTCCAATAACCTACCCAAAACCTCTCCGAGAAATTATTTAAAAGCCTTTTGTCCTTTATAAAGCATATACATTTTACCTTACGATCACTTAATGGATGAAAACATTGATATTGCACAGTTTCAGTTCAGTGTTTGATGCCAAGTGTGCCATTTGTTCACCATTATCCTTCATATACTGCTTCATCCTGTGCGGTGCCTTCGTGGGCAACATGCACTCATCAATGGCACGGTCTTCAGTATGCTGGAAGGATCTGGTCCTGCAGTGGCTTCACTCTGAACAGTAGAGGGCACTGCTGGAGTGGCAGAGGTGGAGGGTCAAGCATGTTATAGGAACAAATTACATAATGCAGAAGCATTATAACACTGTGGTACACACAGCTAAATATGAAATCATTCACTCTTGTACTTCAGTAAACACTTTCTTCTGTATGCTACATTATGTTATATTTTGTTGCGTGCTCTAGGATGGCATTACTCTGTAGTGTGTTTCACAACTGTTGCTTATTGATTTTATTTATTTATTTTACATTCATCTTGCACACATCTGGACACAGTACATTTGAATACATATTTTCCATTCCCTAAGTGAAAAGCATCACCCATGGATATACTAATACCCCATAGAGTACATTATGCACAAAGAAATTACAATACAATACAATAATATCGGAAAACACTACCAATGTTCTAGCTTCACGGCAAATCGAGGCATAAAATAAACTCCTCAAAAAAAGTTTGGAAACGTTATTTCGGTCGATTATTCCTCCCCTTTAATAATACCAATTGGTATTGTATTTTATATCGTTGGAAAGCCTGATTAGTCACCTTTACAACGAGGTACAACTTGTAAGGATCATGCATTCGTGGAATGAGCAACACAGCTAACCGTGTGGGTAGCGGGCCAAAAAAATGTGCCTAAATGCCCTGCAATATTCTTCTGTTGGTATTCACTCTCGTTTTGAGCTTCAAGTGCTGGCAGGTGTATGCCAGTGGGATGGAATGGGATGCCATCCCACAGCAGTGTGTGACCAGGCTGGTGACCAGCATGAGGAGGAGGTGCCAAGCTGTTGTGGCTGCGTATGGATCTTCCACACGCTACTGAGGTCCCTGACAGTGTAAAATGAATAAAGTGTAAAAATGGCCAATATGTGTTGTTTTTTCCTTATTACTGTGGGAGAGTGCAATCATCCAGTCCACCAAGCAACTCAAAACGAGAGTGAATACCAACAGAAGAATATTGCAGGGGATTTTGGCACATTTTGTTGGGCCGCTACCCACACGGTTAGCTGTGTTGCTCATTCCACGAATGCATGATCCTTACAAGTTGTACCTCGTTGTAAAGGTGACTAATCAGGCTTTCCAACGATATAAAATACAATACCAATTGGTATTATTAAAGGGGAGGAATAATCGACCGAAATAACGTTTCCGAACTTTTTTTGAGGAGTTTATAACTTACGACTGAGCAACCAAACAGAACAGCGCTAAAATACGCAATTTCATTGTGAATGCTATGAATTCTAACAAAGCAGGCCACCACGAGCCACTACGGGAACGTCACGAACACAATAGTATCAATACATTACAGTTATTTGGCAGACGCGTTTATCAAAAGCGACGTACAATAAGTGCATATTGAAGGTCATAGACACAATCTACGAAGCTAAGTCACGAAAGCGCTACTTTCTCACAACATAGAAGCTATCGCTAGTCATCAACCGAATACAGTCAGCTATACATTCTAAGCTATGAGATAGCTAAACCAAATAGAAAATAACAAATAAACGGAAAGAACGTACTATATAATTTGCCGTATACATGTAGTTATTCAAGGTGGAGTCTGAAAAAGTGTGTTTGCAAATATGTTCAGCATTATTAGCAGGCTAACAGTGGTCTATTACGACCGATGCAAATACAAAAATATAGCACGCAGTGGAAAAACGAATGTATATACTCAAAATATTACAAGCAGTAATACTTACATGTCGAGGAGGATATCTTCCCCATATTGATAGGCACCTCTTCCACAGAATCTATGCTACAGGGATTAGAAGAATCTCTGTTGTTGTCCTCTTCTGACCGACTTCGGGGGAAAAGTACTAAAAAGTCTCTTCAAAGTTGCGCGCCGTTTTATTGCGTAAGACCAACTGCGTCATACCAAACGCGTCAAACCAAATGCGTCATCTGCGCATGCCCGCGTAAAGTTGTCGTGATATAACAAGTATTGCAGTTACGCTCGCCCTTAAATAGTTAATCCAAGCTTTCAATTACACATGTAAATAACTTTTGGGAAGCTTGTCGTGCCTTCTATTGGATAAAACAATTGTCGATCAAACCAGAATAAAATTGAAAGCGTCACAGCAGTGCTATCAGGGAGGGGGGGTTACGCAGAGATAGTTTCGTTTGTCTAATAGTGTTCCAATGCGCTGTGTATTTTTCAAACGGATTGTCCAAGACAATAAATGACCACGGAATCTTGAAAGGGACATATCTACGCTTAAATCCACGGGAGGATTGCACACGAATTCCATATTTAATAGCAGATATTGATAGTAGAATGGCATTGTATGATTTCACTTGTTTATGTCGGTATTGATTGAGCAGCGATTTGCACCGCTGTATTTGCATACGGTCGGGCTATTGGTGGGTTTATCTGGTTGCTGGACGGAATTCTGATATTATATGATGAATACATATATTTATGAACTCCCAACATAGACGCTATTGCCCACTATGTCACGCATGGGTAGGTATAGGCTGGGTGGGGAGTGCTTGTTAAATGGACTTGCTACGGAAAGATAGTGACACTTAGAAACTACGCATTGGCCAGAAATCGTCGCGAATCGTCTACCAATAAAGTTAAAATACCGCGTTTGGGTTTTCCACTAATAGTTTGGCTGCAGGAGCAACGCGTGTCTCAGTTGCGTAAAACTGTCTCGCAGGCGAGAAAAAATAGACTATCTGCACTAAGTAGTTAACTGAGTTAACTAACGTAGGTATCTTGTGGGCTGCTGTGTCTTTGTGGTTTGTTGTCATAAAGTGCATTTTTAGATCAGTCCTGCTACTTGCTACTTCCCATGGCCTCACAAATCGAGAGAATAGCTGAGGGGGAGAAAGAAAATGTGATTGCTGCGATTAAATTAATTATAGGTTTCAGTTTTTTTATTTAAAAAAGGGACAATGCACATTAATAAACGTAGCGTAGAATGTGCCAGATTTAGCCATTGGGGATCATTTGCATTTGTAGTACCTGGGCAGGGTAATGGAGAAACGTTCCGGGGAAAAAAACGTATGAGACTAGATTTCCCGTATCGTAACCTTAACCTTATACGCCCGTTTGCCTTGTATGGGTAGACGCCTATACAATCCTCTCTCTATCAATAGCCTGTCGCTCACACAAATGCTCCTCAGTCTCCACAACTTGCTGGATTTGAAGAAAAAAAAAAACGTATTTATAGTGGAAGGGCGTAGCCAGATGCACCCAGTTGGTGTGCCATCTCATTTACTGCCAATAATAAATTACAACTGCAATAGCCAACGTTTCACCACCGTGTCACTAGTTAGCCAATAGCCATATAGAATCTTCCTCTATGATGCTAAACATTACGATGAAATGTCACGATTTGCAACAGGATCAATCTCTAGCACATGGATATGTCAAAATATATCAGAAATCAGCAAAAGAAAAAGTGGTTTTAGGGTTTACTGACCCTTTAAGCTCTTTTTCACAATTCCTGTGACTGGCTTCTGCAGAGACCATTTTCAAAACTGAAACTTCAAGAACTAGGCTACCTTAGAAGCAGGTCGACACAGCCGCTAGGCTACTAGTATCCTAGTTTAATTAGTAGTATGAGTAACTTTAGGCTACTTTATAGCAGGACAGGAGGACTACAGGAATCTCTCAAGTTGGAATAACGTTTGGCTGATTTAATTTATTTATCTTGAACCTTGCGGGTGAGCCCCGACAAACTGCGCTATGCCACTGGCTAAGACAAGTAAACAAGAGATTAGATTAGATAGGCTACTACAATATAGTCTACATAAAACTAGCTATATTTTAACAAAATGAAAAGAGCTAGTTTTATATTGTAATATCTTGTGGAAGATAATAGCCTACCGATGTTATTCAGGGGATATATCTGCACAATGTTGTCAACTGAAGAGGTAAAAGTGAAGTTTTATCATGGATGTACCAGAACCAATTACTGTAGCCCTTCAGCTCTTGGCCCTTGTCGGCTTTCAATCGTACTGACAGGGAATTTCGGCAAGAGCTCCAGGTTGGGAGTCCAAGCCATTGTTGACATTCACTTCCGGAATTTTCCCACCTCATTCTCACTTTTAATTTCAAGATGGCCGCCATGTGAATATGGTCCATACATGATTAAGTTTGCAAAGATTTTGTAGATGGGCTGTCCGGACAGATGGGCTGTCCGGACTCTGCGTAAAGGTAGGCTCTCTCTCGTGTGAACCTTGTAGCCTAAATGTTATTTGATGTGCGGCCTGAACACATCAAAAGAGAGGACCACAAAATTATTATCTTTATATCTTTATGAAACTTGCTCAATATTACACATTTTCAGGTCGACGAATATTACGTGGGACGTGTACCTCCGAAGGAGGTGACATTCGCCAAACTCAACGACAACATTAGAGAGGGATTTCTGACCGACATGTGCAAGAAGTTTGGGGATATAGAGCAGCTGGAGATTCTTCACAATCCCAAGAACAAGAGGCATTTGGGAATTGCTAAAGTGGTATTTGGCTCTGTGAAGTCTGCGAAGGATGCCGTGGAAAATCTTCACAACACTTCTGTCATGGGGAATATTATCCACGTGGAACTCGACCCCAAAGGTAAGCAGCCCTATTTTTTACTAATCTAATATTTTTGGCCACAGAATTAAATTATAAGATAGGTCTAGTCCTAGTTGTCTCGCATAGCCTAGTTCCATTTGCCTACATTAGCCTACCTCGAGAGAGATTGTAACAATATCCTAAATAGCCATGTGTCGAAAACTACACGTTGTCATTTGCTTGGTAACCGGAGTAATTGCACATTGAAGCGAAGGCCTCCCGTGTTTTTTTTTATTGTACACTTATTGTAGGCTACTTCGCTTTGGATGAAAGCGTCTGCCAAGTGAGTGTAATGTCATGTAATGTTTTGAGCTGATAGTGGCCGGTAGCTATTTCCTCATCACGCATCTGACTCCAAGGTCGACAAATATCACCAAAAGAAGTGGTCTCACAACATATAGCACCATAGTATACTGTGTACATACCTTAATTAAGAGTGTTTTATAGTAATTTAGACATAGGTTACATTATTTCAGTAGACATCAGTTTTAACTCATTCAATGCCAGAGTGTTCTGGAATACTAAGCCTCTGCAGTGCCAAGCCAATATGGCTGCCGACATTCCAAATTTTTTGATTGATTCTGTCAATGTGCAAACTTCTAATAAAAGACATTATTTTACCTATTGAACAGAATCTTTTGTTAATGAGGATAGATGGCACTAAATAGCACGCCTTCTGGTTCAGTTCACTATTAGAACAATGTCAATATTGATGGAACAAGTCGGAACAACAAGCAATGAGACATTTAACATTGTTATTTTTATTTCCACTTTTTATAACACACAACTTAAAAATAGTGAATGACTAAATAAAAAAGCAGCCTTTTGTCCAGTGATATGAAAGAGCAAAAACAATGTAGCTAATTTAACAACTTCAAGGTTATCAAAACTAGATGTAAAAAAAATAATCTTTTTTTTTATTTTTTAAATGCAAATAAATAAGCTATAAATTATATAAACAAATGAATAAATAAAAAACACAGCAAACTGAAACACTTAACTTCTTAATGCCAAACGCCCTCTAGCGGTAACATGGGCATTACGGACATTATGAAACTATATATTTCATTAATTTAATAATATATAATAAACTGCTCACCTCAATATTTTGATTAAATATCCTTAAAATATATCCATTACTTCTGGGAAAGTGGTTTTTAAGCCCAAAACATTGAGTTAGAACTTAGTAAATAACGTTGGAAACTACGACCTAATTCCCAAACATGTACTGCAGCTTGACGTCACACCATAAACAATGTGCTGGTAAACTGTTCTGCTTAATTGTCTTTCACAAAACTTTCGTTTGAAAAATCATTATACCTTTAGGCTTCAAGAAAAAATACTTTAAAATTTTCATACGGCTGTACATGATTTTTTTCTAATTATTAAATTCATCACGAGTAGTTTAGCTGTGTTCAGTTTGGCGTTGTGAAACTCATCCAGTTGCTGGATTACCAATCCCGTGGCTTCGCGTATTTTAGCCAAAGGGGTTTTTTACTAGATTGCAGAGTTTTATGCAAAACCGTCATCAATTGGGTGTATTTCTTTGACTGATAGCACAATAGGCCTATCTGAAGTAGGAAAAACTAGCATCGACCCGCCTCCACTTCAAGTATTATTTGCTTTCCATTTGACGGTCTGTCAAATATTCCAGCCAATAGCCAAGACTCTTATCTTTCAGATAAGCCCTCATTCAACACAAAGCCTTCGGAAGTCACGTAGATACAGCTCCGTGTAAGAGGGAGAGGCACCCGGGCGTAATTATCAAACCAAGATGGCGCAGAGTGTTTTTAGCTTGTAGCATAGCTAGCTACATTCCGCTTAGTAAAGCATAATTTATTGGGTAACGGCTGTTGTTCAGCTTTTTACTTCACAGTCTCTTTCATACAGTTCTTGGTTAGTTATGTCTAAGTTATTCAGGGGTTTCTCCGTGCAGCAGGTCCTAGCCCAAAGATGTTTTTGCAATCTTGTCTCAGTGACGCAGAGTGGTGTAAGGTAACAGATTTTTTTTGCCGGTATACCAGTGTGAATTCACTGTTATATATAAAATAAATACCACTGAATTCAATGAATATAGCTAACATTCCTATATTGTAACAATGGCAAGCTAGTCAGCAAAATGACACATAGCAGCTGTCAATCTGTTTGTGTCTGAGATTAGCTGTTCTGAGTTTCTTTTGAATTAAATTTGAAGTGTTTGTTTAGTAGTTATTGTTCCACATGAGTAAATTGTTCTGTATGCAGTACAGCAGGCTGTGCAGGTAAACAAATGAGTAATTTATGCATGATGTAACATGAGGGAGAGATATCATGATAAGATGAGGATTAGTTTGTTGTTGATTATTATGCAGGGGTGTTTTTATTTTATCTAGGAAATCTCAAACAGTTGAAATTTCCTTTCTGCTCCCCACACTGCCGCCTCCCCAATCGTGATGTCAGAGTACCTTTTTGGAGGTGCGGCTACATCATATGGATAATTGTTGTCGTCCACAACGGAATCAGCTGGTACCTGATTGGTTAGACCCACTATGTTCCTTTCGGCCAGAGCCATAGAGAGAGAGATTTGCGTCAATGGAGGGTCAAAACACTAACGGTCACGTGGTTCATGTTGGCTTCAAATAGTTCCAAACGGCTCTTGGCGGCCGCTTTGAATACATGTTTTCTATTAGGAACATAGAGACCAAACAGCGATTTATGGTAACTAGTAAATAATATATGCATCGATTTACTATATGATTGAACGCTGACATACAGTCCCCTCCAAAAGTATTGGAACAGCAAGACAAATTCTTTTGTATTTGAAATGCACTGAATACATTTGGGGTTCAGATCAATAGATGAATACGAGACAAGAGTTCAGAATTTCAGCTTTTATTTCCTGGTATTCACACCTAGATGTGTTAAACTACTTTTAGTAGTTTAAAAAGCACCTTTGGTATCAGACCTCCCAATTTTTAGGTGAGCAAAAGTATTGGAACAGAGAGTATTTAAGTAAATTAAAGTAAATAACACTTAATATTTGATTATTTGATTACATATCCCTTGCTTTCACTGCAGCCTCTTTCAGTTGTTGTTTTTTTCCGGGGGTCTTCAGGAGTTGAAATGCATGCTCAACTGGGTTAAGGTCTGGTGATTGACTTAGCCAGTCTAAAACCTTCCACTTTTTATCCCTAATGAAGTCCTTTGTTGTGTTGGCAGTGTGTTTTGGGTCATTGTCTTGCTGCATAATGAAGTTTCTCCCAATTAGTTTGGACGCATTTCTCCGTAAGTTGGCAGACAGAATGTTTTTGTAGACTTGTGAAGTCATCCTGCTGCTACCATCATGAGTTACATAATCAATAAAGATTAGTGAGCCCACTCCAGAAGCAGCCATGTAAGCCCAAGCCATGACACTTCTTGCACCGTGCTTCACAGATGAGCTCGTATGTTTTGGATCATGAGCAAATCCCTTCCTTCTCCACACTTTGGCTTTTCCATCACTTTGGTAGAGGTTAATCTTGGTCTCATAAGTTCATAAAACTTTGTTCCAGAACTTTTTTGGCTCATCTCTGTACTTCTTTGCAAATTGTAATCTTGCCTTCCGATTCTTACTACTGATGAGTTTGCATCTTGTGGTATAGCCTCTATATTGCTGCTCTCTAAGTCTTCTTCGAACGGTTGAGATACCTTCACCCCTGCCCTGTGGAGATTGTTTGTGATGTGCACTGACTGATGTTTTGGGGTTTGTCTTCACAGCTTTCACAATGTTTCTGTCATCAACTGTTGTTGTTTTCCTTAGTCGACCTGTTCGATGTCTGTTGCTCAGTACGCCAGCGGTTTCTTTCTTTTTCAGGACATTCCAAGTTGTTGTAGAGGCTATCCCCAATGCTTGTGCAATGGCTCTGATCCATTTCCCATCTTTTCTAAGCTTCAAAATGGCTTGCTTTTCCCCCCAAAGACAGCTCTCTGGTGTTCATGTTGGTTTATCTTTTATAACACAAATGCAGTATTCACAGGCAAAACCCAAGGCTAAAACCAAGAGTAGACATTCAGAACTATTTATTGTTTAACCAATCAATCTAACAGGACCCATCTGGGCAACAAGAAACACCTGTCCGTCACATGTTCCAATACTTTTGCTCACCTAAAAATTGGGTGGCCTGATACCAAAGGTGATATGTTCTAAGTTGTTTAACAAATCTAGATGAAAATACCAAATTTTCATCTGTCGTCTTATGTACATATTTTGACCGCAAACTGAATTGTCTTCAGTGTTTAGCAAAAACAATGGAATTGACCTTGCTGTTCCAATACTTTTGGAGGGGACTGTATATTGGCATATGTAGTTACGTTGAATATGGTAAAAAATGACCTCAAGGGGCCGCCGCGGTGGTACTTTCAGTCAGCGCAGTTGTACTCCGAGGATCGGGGTTCGCGCCCCGGTCCTGCCATAGCCGAGCGTGGCCGGTGCCCTGTGGAAGCGACAATTGGCGGTCGCTTCCGGGTGGGGGGAGGGGCTCGGAGAGAACCGCTGCGCACAGTAGAACCCAGGGCGTGTCACGGTCAGGAGCTGCGCCCTGTAGAGGACATAGCGCCCTCTCTAAATATACCGATTGACGGGGTTGTGCAGCGGTGGTTCTCTAGCGGTTGCTACACGGGGGGGAATTGAATTAGAATAGGGGGTTCAATTGGCTACTAAATTGGGAGAAAAAGGGAAAAATCAGAAACAAATAAAATAAAAAAATAAAAAAAAAACTCAAATTAGAGGATTAACGTTAGTGTAAGAGCTAGCTGTTATATCATGCTATCTATCTACCGTAGGCTACCGTCGAAATTACTCCCATTAATAAATTATCTTATAATTACATTTAATGTGCACATGTGTGTGTTCTACAGTAGTTTAACTGCACAAATCTATCCAGCTGAAGTCATGTACTAATTACTGTATTAATTAACGTTACATCTGACTTTGACCCACTTTGGCATTTTCACAATGTATTACAAACGCAAGTGCAATAACTTGCTCACTGTGGAAGTAGAGACTTTGCTGGACAATAAATGGAATAAGAGAAGGGTTCAGAGTTCATCAGAAAACAATAACCATAACCATATTTTGTAGAAAACGGTTATATTTAACATTACTAAAATGAAAGTAGCCTACATCAGGTGTAGGTCTGGGGCTCGTTTCACGAAAGTTGCGACTTGCGAGCTGCGATCGGCGAGATGCGATCAATTTCTCCTGCACGTTTTGGAGTGTTTCACGTAGAAATCGCAATTGCAAGCCATGAACGAATGGGTGTAGTCAAGGTTGCAAGTGATACCTTGGGGAGGACGGTGAGGTGGGTTGAAAAATTCACCTTGCGGTCAGATTAAATTGGAATTACGCGTTATAGGCTAATATAAAAATGTAATTTGAAATATTAATTTTAAACTATTAGGTCTCCGCAGTAGGCCTAATATAGCCTACACTTTATAGTAACGTTATGCATATTGTTATTTGTTATATTCAAATTAAACCTACCCATTGTCACCTAGAAGCCATCCATCAGTAATACAAATTGCTCACACAGTTGCTCCAAATGTAGCTGTTGTGTGTGCTCCTATTTAGTCCCAGGGCATCACGTACAACTTGCAGGCAGTGTTTAACGAGTGTTAGGCTACTTTTCTACACACAAAAGTGTGTTCATTCTCAGTCGATGCCCAGGTGGGAATTTGTGACCCATCAATTGCACCAAGGAGTTTTGGGAGACCACTCAGTGCATAAACATCTCCTTTCACTTGACGTCTGTGTTGCGGGCGGAATTGAATCAGTAGGCTATTTATAAAGCGTAGTGCTGTCGTCACTTTACGGACAAATTGGATGTTTCGTTACGTATTCCATAACATTGTCCGATGTCCGACAATCCAGCGAAAGCTGCCAGGTGCCAAGAAGCGCAGAGCTGTCACTATTTGGAGCGAGACAGGTAGGGCCATGCTCTGTTAAATGTTATGTATGGCGTAAGAATGTTGCATAAGCGTAGTCTAATATTCCATCCCTTCCAAAAAATAAGTTTATAAAAGAAAGCCTATGTCTTTACACTTTTTCTGAACTGAATCCCAGACAGTGTAGGCTACTTAAAGTGCCCTACTTTAAAATAAACTTGATGTACTTAAGTATACATTAAAAATGAACTTTTATGTAGGCTACTATATTTTTGTAAGTGATATCTTTCTAACTAATCTCTGTAGTTAGCTATCTAAATGGTGAAAGCGATCACAAAGAAGATTCTGCCTCCGTCTCCGCACAATCAAAGGAAACGCCATACTTGCGAGGAAAAAATGTTTATTATCTAACTTTTAAATAATAACTATATTATTGTTCTTATATCGGTAGTTTACTGAAACATTTAATGTTAACTTCATGCTTGTCGTAGAATGACAGTGCAAATTGAGATAATTCACCGAAACATTGTAGACCGTATAGCCCAACTAAACTTGAAGCGACTAAAACCCTACATTGAAAAGATTGCATTTTGACTGGTAGAATTGCAAATTGATTTCTCAGACCCACATTTCGGTCTTTATTCCACTAAATGACAAGTCAAGCAGGTTATGTGCGATTAACTGTTGCATAGGCGGCCTTTGCTATTTTTTATTTGTTTCAACTGAAACAGGCCTCTCAACTGAAAGGGGCCTCGCCTCAATCATAAACTGAAAAAAGTATTTATATAATTTTAAAAATAAAAATCTCAGTGAATAAAATAACCACCGACCCAGTAGTTTTTCCATTCAGTCACTGTAGGCGCTCTTCCTAACTTAAGCTATTTCAGTGATGCCTTGCTGCTTCTTATTTTTCTATAGGCTAGTCTATGGATCTGACCATTTCTGACCCACATCAAAACACTTGCTGCTAGCTACGATGTCAGAATTATCACATACAGTAGATTCATAATACCACATAACCGTTCTGTGCATAATTTGCATAAAATACGTAGCCTAATGTATTTATATACCTTAAAAAGTATGTGTTTTTACATAACAACGTATTACAGCCGCGAGTGCGATAGGTAGCGCTGTGGAAACATCAACGTTGCTGGGCAGTGGCAAAATGGAATAAGAGAATGTCTTCAACATTCAACAGAAAGCAGTTGTAGAATCGGTATGAGGTAGGATATTTGGTTCCTTAATCAGAGATTTGTAGACATTTTTTTTAACGTTATACCGAAAGTACATTGGGTAGGCGTAGCCTACATACAGTATGCAAAGGAAAAGACACCGAATGTTTATTTGTAACAGTTTCAATTTAATAATAGCTTATAGGCTAGACCATTATTGTTCTTATATCGGAACAAACATTTTTGTCGTATGTAGAAATGGTAGGCATACATTTTATGCATGTTATTGTCTGAATGTGGCAAGATGGTTGTAAACGGGTTTTGTATGCACAAGCGGTGACACTGTAGCAATCCCGCATTGGAATTTTGAGAGTTTAAAGTTTTTTATAATTTCAGAGAAATCATCATTAATGCATGTATACTTGCAGCTGTGCTACACATTATCTGGCTATATCTGTCGATGCTTATTTAGGCAAATAAATAATAATAATAAAAAGTTAATTTATGCAAATGACGATGGACACGGCTTGTCCGCCCCCACCCCTCTCCCTCGCTTACCCCACAAAGTATTTTACATCTCTGAATGTATGTAACTGACTGTCCGTGACTGTCCGTGACTGTTCCGTGACTGTTCGGGCGGCAGTGTAGCATAATGGGTAAGGAACTGGACTTGTAACCGAAAGGTTGCAGGTTCGATTCCCAGGTAGGACACTGCCGTTGTACCCTTGAGCAAGGTACTTAACCTGAATTGCTTCAGTATATATCCAGCTGTATAAATGGATAAATGTAATAAGATGTAATTAGAAGTTGTGTAAGTCGCTCTGGATAAGAGTGTCTGCTAAATGCCTGTAATGTAATGTAATGTTCCCTGTTGTTGAAAAGTGCATGCACGAATTGCAAGTGGTGAAAGTGATTGCGCAAGATTTTTATTTTGCGGTAATAAGTTGAAAAGCGAATGGGCAAAATGCGTTTATGGTGAGAGGTCGCATTTCGGAGGTAGTAAACGTGGTGTTCGAGCTGCACAACTGGGGACTTGGCGCCATTGACACCCTTTGCAGGAAAGTTTTGGCTTTGCTAGCAAACATAGCTAAAAGTGAACTACAACCATAACGTTTTAACTTTTAATTGTTTATTATTCAGTATCAGTATTTTGGGCGTAAAAAAAGCATTTCATGATGAAAAATGAAAGTTGAAGTGCTTTAAAAGCGAAAATTATATAAAAGCAATGTTTGTGGACACCTGTGGATATGTTTAAAGATACAGGTCAATTGGATGAAATGTATAATTTCTCGTAGGCGTTAGCGCCCAGTGAATAGGCCTTTTTTCAGCAGCGGGAGGGGTGATACTTTTAAATCTCCTATTCATTGAATGAATGACATAATTCGTTTTCAGACCTTGTCAATTACCATGGACTGCATAGTAGGTAATTTATTAGCAATCAATATTTTATTGGTTTTGAGCAAATAAAAAACTTGTTTGACTGTGGTCCCAGCAAATACACGACCTGTCGAGTGGCGAATAAATAAATAAACAGCAATTCAAAGCATTTAGCCTCCTGTTCGTAGAATGATAGCAACGTGAACAATATCCATCTTCTTTATTAGCGCCGTGAGAAGTTACAACAACATATTACTTCAACTCGACCTTCGCTTCTTCCAGTATAGCGGTACTTATTCACCCAAATCAGACTTAGTTGAAACCATGCCCCAGGAAACAGGCTGGAAAGATTAATAAGACTGCCCAATTTTAAAAAAAAGTAGGCGATGTTGATAAGCCGATAAGAAAACCAACATTACAATTTTTATAACATTACATTGAACAGCAATTCATCATGCAATCCCCTAGGGGTGAGTGTTTGTAGCATAACAATTCCAAAAAGTCTCCCTCTGTTTTAATTGTCAATAAATATTCCCTCCCCTTGTGGGCATTTTTATTTTTTCAATACCACACAATTTTAATTAAAAGATTGAATGTTTATGGTCATTAAAGTGAACAAGAACCGGATAATCGCTATCATTTCTTTTTATAGTGCTTTTATGCTCGCTCACTCATTCTTTGTCATAGAGGTCTACTCGTTTTGCCAATATATCTTAAATTACAAGAACAGGTTATCTTATGGGTAGAACAACATGTGATCACATAATTTATTTCAAATAGGCTAAGCCTACTTATTTGACTGTGGTCACAGTGTTGTGCCGTTTTTTAAAGTTTTTTTTTTTTAACCAGCGGGTGCCCTCAAAAAATCAACCACAGTCAAAAAAAAACATAAAATAAAAGATTATTGGCAAGTTAAGCGTGTAAGCAATGTGTAATATTTTTGTTATCGCATAGAAAACACAACCTCTAATGTTTAACGTTAACTCCGCTCCTTTGAAAACAATATTTAATTTTGCCATATATAGCCTATGCATTATGTCCCGTCAGTGTTTCCCACAGGTCTGAAATATACTTGTGGTGGTAGCCGGCGGAAAGGGCAAGACAAAAGGAACCAACAAAACGATGTCCAGTGGAAATCAAGTAATTATTAAATATAGCTAATAGGCGGGAAAGGGAATCATAAAACAAATTGACGGTACCGTCCCTGACTCAGTCTCCTTGCCTTCTCCATCTGAAATATTGTACGTCTGTTGACAATTTTCCTTTATCGTTTTACAGTAGACAACATATTATAGTTCGTGTTTGTATGCAAATGACTTTACAGAGTTTCGCTAAAAATAAAAAAGTAGCATAACAATCATCTTACGTTACAGGCAAACAATAACCCTATAGCAACGTTTTAAAACATGAGTTTAATGAAACGGGCCATAAGGTATGGAAGACCAAATGTGACAAAATTCCATACATTTTTTATTGAAAAATAAAAGAAATAAAATAGATAATTAAATAAATATAAAAAAGAATTATTATTATTTTTTATTAAGTCTTATTTATTTCCATTCATATTTATTTCAAGGCGTGTTTATTTCAACATGTCAGTCAACATGAAATGGGTAGGGGTCAGCTATGAACCTCGAGACTCAGATTTCTGCACGGCCGCCATATTAGGCAGTGAAGATTGGCATATTTTGGTAGTGTATTGACAGATGCAGACTTCTCCTGATAAAATATACAATAACTCGCTTCATACTAGACTAATTTTTGTGAAATTTGACTTATTAACATGACAAATAGGCTATATATAGGCCCCATAGAGTTCTATAGGAAAATTAGTCAGGAGAAATAACCCTTGCAGTGATCCATCCACATCTACTCTATATCTAGCAACAGAGTGATGGTTTGGGGCTCGTTCGATAGCTCAGACCCTTGATGACTTACAGCCATTTAGCCAGCCATGTATCTGTAAATGAACTATGAAATTACTAAAATCTAACACTATGCAGGGCTCCAGACTAACATTTTACACTGGTGGCAGTGCCACTGGTTTTCAGTTAGTGGCAGTAGCACATAATTTGGTCGCAAAAATTTTTTGCCGGTGATGCACCTGTCCCGGCACTGTATGTGCTTGTGGCTTTTGGTGTGGATAGTGAGGCTGTCGTGTTTAAAATGGGTTGCTGCAGACGCAAGTTTGGTATTGCCGCCAATTGTCGGCCCGCACTGTTTGCAATAAACACAGTACATGTGTTTTCGTGTTGTGTCATACCTTAGCCATGTAAACTCTTTAAGCCACTTAGGGCAAAATCTCAGAGTACATGTCTTGGGCTTTTTAGCGGGGGGTGGGTGCTCGGTTACCTCCAGCTCCAAAGATTAATGTTATGGCTGTGCCTGCTGTTCGTCTAAGTTGGAATCAGTTTCTGCTGGGTCTGGTCTAACCTCAGGTGGTGGGGCATTTTTCTTAATGAAAAACGTGTCGATACGCTTCATTATTCTTTATGTTTTGTGACCAGCAATGATGACCTACAACGTGAATCTTCTAGGTTGCTACTTTGCGCGGGAGAAGGCCGTCATAGTCTACTATACCGCGCAAGAGAAATGCTGCCAGTGGGTAGTTCAAAGAAGGATAATAAATAATCAAACAAAATCGGCCAACTGTGTGACCAAAATATGACTTTAGAATTTAAATAATAATAATTAAAATAAAATAAATAAAATTAAAAAACACTAACAAAAGTCAAGTGGCAGCAGTGCCACCAATTTTTTTTTTTAGTGGCACTGGACAGATTTACAGTCGCAAATGCCACCAAATTGGTGGCAGTCTGGAGCCCTGCTATGACATCTCTGCATTTGAATGGATCTCTATGGGAATTGGGAGATTGGACTAGATTTAGCTGTAGGTTTCACTGGAACAGTATGGAACACACGGTTGGCTAAATGGCTAAGTCATCAAGGGTCTGACATATCAAACAAGCCTTAAACCATCACTCTGCTGCCAGAAATACAGTAGATATGGATGGATATGGATTGTCAGGAGAAACATATATACAGTCAAGCCGGAAAGTCTGAATACCCCTTTCACCTCCATGTTTTATTACATTACAGACATATTCTACAATAGATTGAGTTCATTTTTTGTCTCAAAATTCTACACAAAATAGCCCATAATGACAAAGTGAAAACATGTTTTTAGAAATTTTAGCAAATGTATTAAAAATCGAAAACTGAAATCTTTCATTTACATAAGTATTCATACCCTTTGCTTTAACATATTTTAATAGTATCATATTTAATATTTGGTCGCATATCCTTTGCATGCTGTTACTTCCTGAAGTCTGTGACCCATCAACATCAAAAGACTCTCGATATCTTATTTCCAGGTACTGTTACAAGCGATACTATAAGCTCTCTGCATTTGAATGGATCTCTATGGGAATTGGGGGGTGAGACTAGATTCAGCTGTAAATTACACTGGTACAGTATGGAACACATGACTGGCTAAATGGCTGTAAGTCATCAAGGGTCTGAGCTATCGAACGAGCCCCAAACCATCACTCTGTTGCCAGATATAGAGTAGATGTGGATGGATCACTGCAAGGGTTATTTCTCCTGACTAATTTTCCTATAGAACTCTATGGGGCCTATATATAGCCTATTTGTCATGTTAATAAGTCAAATTTCACAAAAATTAGTCTAGTATGAAGCGAGTTATTGTATATTTTATCAGGAGAAGTCTGCATCTGTCAATACACTACCAAAATACGCCAATCTTCACTGCCTAATATGGCGGCCGTGCAGAAATTCAAGGTTCATAGCTGACCCCTACCCGTTTCATGTTGACTGACATGTTGAAATAAACACGCCTTGAAATAAATATGAATGGAAATAAATAAGACTTAATAAAAAAAAAAAAATTTGATATTTATTTAATTATCTATTTTATTTCTTTTTTTTTTTTTTTTTTTTTTTTTCCAATTCTGTCTTTATTTGGAAAATACAAGTTACAATATTAATACACATTTGCATACCGTTGAAATTTTTACATAACATTAGATGTTCAATACAATAAAAGTGAAAAAGAAATTTGGAAATAAAGGGCTTAGCATAGTAGTAGTAAGGACATTTCAGTGTGTTTCATATGATTACAACTTATTTTATTCTTGTTTTCCAATCTTTTTTTTTTTTTTTTTTTAAAATATATTAACAAAAGGGAACAAGGGATGTACAGTACCAGAGATATGCATTACTATGCTGGGAGACAATCCAGTGAAAAAATAAGTAAAAACACAATAAGAATCTATTAATTTGTTAACTCCATAAAATTTGGTTGTGATCGTTGTGCATAAGAGACCCATTCTGTCCATAACTTCTTAAATCTGTCCATTTGCAGGCGAAGTGAAAAGGTAACCTTCTCCATAATATATATTTCATTAACTATGTCTGCCCATTCCTCTATTGAGAGGGAATCAGGTAGTAACCAGTGTCTAGTGATAGTTTTCTTACTAGCAGATATCAGAACCCCAAATAGATATTTGTTAAAGTACCCTGGATGAGAATCAACTTTTCCTAAAATAAAAGTACTAAACTGGAAAGGTATTCTTGTATTAAATATGTCTTCTAATGATTTGTGTATCTCTGACCAAAAATGTCTTATTATTGGGCATTCCCAAAATATATGCCAGTGACTGGCATCTTGGTTCCCACACAGCCTCCAGCACTTAGAATCCCCTCCTGTAAAGTGTGCTTTCTGCTTTGGGGTAATAAAAAATCTAATTAGACACTTCCATCCAAATTCTTTCCATGTATGTGAGTTGGTGCACTTCCATTGAAAGTCACAGTAGCTGTGCCATTCCTCCTTTGAGATCACAAGATTACCTTCCGTTTCCCATTTATTTTTAACATATTCCGTGGAATGAGATTTCTTCATCATGAAGCCCTTATATAGTCTAGAAATAGTACCTCTGTTTAACTCTGATGAATAGGCCCCTAAAAATTCTTTCAACACTGGGTCATCCATATCTAATAGGTAATCTTTAACGGAATGGTCAAAATAATTTCGTAATTGTAAATACCTGTAAAAGTCTTGCTTTTCTAGAGTATATTTTTCTTTCAACGTTTGGAAGTCTTTCAACTGTCCCTTATCTGTTATCGAATAAAAAGTTGTTATTCCTTTGGCTATCCAATTTTTAAATCTAGGGTCTAATTGATTAGGTTTGAAATCGGGGTCATAGGCACACCATCTAATTATTTTTAAATTATCTTGTAATTTATATTCTTCTCTAACAGAGTTCCAGACTTTAAGTTGGAATTTTATCCATGGGTTCTGAACACTGTTTATAAATGTTCTCAAATCCTTATTGCCCAATACTGCCTGAATTGGAGGGTCCTTGAATAGTGACAATTCAATATCTTTCCACCTAGCACAATAATCTGGGTTGCAAAGGTTCATCAATGGCTTAATCTGAGCCGAGTAGACGTAGTCCTTCAAATGTGGTACAGCCATGCCTCCTTCCCTCTTTGGGAGTTGGAGAGTTTTAAACCTGACTCTGGGTTTTTTCCCTTGCCAAATGAACCTGGAAATAATTTTATCCCACTCAGAGAATTGCTTTCCAGAGATTTCAACGGGAAGAGCTTGAAACAAAAAGAGGAGTCTTGGGAGAATGTTCATTTTTAAAGATTCAATTCTTTGGGTGAGGCTCATGAAAGGGTTGGAGTTCCATCTCTGTATATCTGATTTTATTTTGGTCAAAAGGGGATCATAATTGATATTTGCCAATGTGGAAGTTTCTTTAGGTAACAGTACACCTAAATATTTCAATGTAGTCTGGTTCCATTTCAAATGGAATTTATCTTTTAGTTGTTTCGGTGGAGTATAGTTTAGTGTCAAAATTTGGGTTTTCTGAATATTTAGTTTATAACCTGCGAATTTGCCATAAGTGTCCAAAAGCTTAATCAGTTCAGGAAATGAGTTGGAAGGCTCGGTTAAGTACACCAGAACGTCATCCGCGTATAACGCAGTCTTGTGATGATCCCCGTTTATAGAAATACCTTTAATGCTATCAGTTTGTCTAATCCATTGAGCAAGAGGTTCTATATAAAGCGCGAACAGTAATGGAGACATTCCACAACCTTGTCTTGTACCTCGTTCTAACTTGATAGTGTCTGACAAGTATCCATTTATTTTAATCCGGGCAGTTGGATTATTGTATAGTGTACTAATTCCTCTAATAAACTCTTCGTGGAACCCAAATCTCTCAAGAACTCTATACAGAAACCTCCAACTTACAGAGTCAAAGGCCTTCTCTGCGTCCAGACTGACCAGTAAGGCTTGCAATTTATTTTCTCGGATATGACTCAGTATATGCAGCGAACGTCTGATACTATCATGGGTTTGTCTCTGGGAGATAAATCCTGTCTGGTCAGTGTGGATAAGCTCGGGAAGGATCTTTTCGACTCTCTTGGACAGAATTGATGTATATAGCTTGTAATCAGTGTTAAGGACCGAAATTGGTCTATACGATCCACAGTCTAGTCTGTCTTTTCCCTCTTTAGGGATAACAGAGATAGTAGCCTGTCTCCATGTTGGTGGTATTTTCCCATCTTTCAGGGCTGTGTTAAATGTCTGGAGAAGAGTTGGCACTAACTCAGACCTGAAGGTCTTGTACCATTCAGTAGAAAAACCATCTGGACCAGGTGACTTATTTGGTTTCAGCCTAGAAATCGCACTATTCAACTCTTCTTTCGTTATTTCCGCTATTAATTTTATATTTTGGTCTCCTGACAAGGTAGGTAAATTAAGGGATTCTAAGAATTGTCCAATTCGCTGTTCATCCTCTAAATGTGGCTGTGTATATAATTGTTTATAATAATTTTGGAAAGTCATTTGTATTTCATTTTGCTTATATAAAAGAGTTTTAGAGTCCGGATTCCTAATTTTGTAGATTGTGTTGTCCCCCTGTTGCTTTTGTAGTTTCCTTGCTAGGAGCTTTGAAAATTTTGACCCCGATTCGTAATATTTTTGTTTTGTATAAAGCATATTTTTTTCTATTTCTTGTGCATACAGAATATTTATTTCGTTCCTAATTTCTTTTAGTTTTATAGTAAGACTTAATTTTGGCTCCTTCTTGTGTTTTGTCTCAAGCTCCTTTAATTCTCTGTCCAGTTCTGATAATCTTAGTTGCTTTTCTTTCTTTTTACATGAGCAGAAAGATATAATTTCCCCCCTTACCACAGCTTTTAATGTATCCCATATGATTTCTGGGCCTACCTCCCCATTGTCGTTGTGGGTGGGAATAATGGGTGTAGTCTCGATTTGTTGGATAGAAGTCTCTCCAGAGGTCTATCACACCCAATTCTGACATAAGAACCTTAAGCTTCTTGTGTTGGGAAGTTTGAATAGATTCTTTTGAAGAATCTATTTTAGGATTAAGGCGTATATTCCAATCCCCCCCACATATAACAATGCCTGTCGCTTCTGTCATTAGATCTAACATTTTTCTATAAAAAAAAACATCGCTACCTGGGGGGGCATAAACATTAAGCAGAGTTATCTGGACACCTTCAATCTTTCCCGAAATTAATAAATATCTTCCTTCCTTGTCCTTTATTTCTGAAAGCTGTTCAAATGGAACTCTTTGAGATATTAGAATGGCTACCCCTCTCCTGTGGCCCGATTTGTAGGATGAATAGTATACTTTAGAGAAACCCATTCTTTTCAACTTTTCATGTTCAGTAGAATTAAGGTGCGTTTCCTGTAGTAATACAATTTGTGCATTCTCCTTTTTCATTTTATTCAAGATCTTACTTCTCTTAATCGGATTTAGAACCCCGTTGACGTTAAATGAGATAATTTTAAGATGTTGGTTATTAGCCATGGTCTCTAACATGCGCTACACATACTGTAATTCTCCCTGCACAGTGAACAATACTCAAAACGATATACATCCCTATAACTCTCGTGAACATCGAGAGATGAACATAGCAAGATAAGATCAGTAACAAAACAAATCGAACCTGAATGTCTTTTGCTTCCAATATTGAGGCTCGTTCTAATTGAGCCTTTAAGGGGCTCGAGATGTCAGAGCGCCCATAAAGGGATATCCTGCTCTTTACAAAGAGTAGGGCCCTTTGAGATGGCTGCATAACAGTTACCATCATAACTGAGATTCTTTGTGTCCCGATTACGTTACATAGTCTAATGGTAAGATAGGAGTCGTAGGATTTCAAGTTGAGACCTATTGACTGGTTATGCAATCTAGTAGCCTATAACAAACCAATAATTAAAATAAGGAATAAGCTACGACAGACTTATCTGCATCAGCATCTGTTTGGTTTCCGTCCATCGATCATATATACGTCTGTACTTGTCAGAGGATCACCGCCTGGCCCTAAATTCCTGCAGTTTTTCTTTGTATTGTGGGCGGCCGCGAGGAGTCTGCCTCGTCTGTGGCTCCGCTTCAGCTGCACTCAAAGTTCCGATGCGTCGCTCCCCGGTCACCTGCCATGTGGATAAAAGTTCCATCTCCCGCTGATCTGGATTGGTTGCGGCAGGTATGATGGTGACTGAAAAACCACGCGAAGCCATGTCTTCTGTCGCCTCCGTTGCATTCTGATACAGGCGGGTGCCATCACTGTAGAAAACCCGTAGTCTCGCTGGGTAAGGGGTCTGGAACTTGACCTTTTTTTCCTTTAATATCTTCTTCGCTTCAGCATATTCCATACGCCTTTTAAGGACTGTGGGCGGGTAGTCATGATCCATGTAGAAGCGGGTATTGTTGTGGAAGATCTCTTTCTTTTGCCAAGCCTTACGGATCACTTCTTCCTTCACTCTGTAGCTCGCTAGTTTGACAATGATAGCCCGGGGCTTTGCCTGTGGGTCGGAGGGCCTGGGCGCCAGTGTCCTGTGTGCTCTTTCGATTTTTAGCTCCATATCATGTGGGAAATCAAGCGAGTCTTTTAGTAAGTTTTCCAGGAAGCTAGACATGTCGTTACCCTCCGCTTCTTCAGGTATGCCATAGATCCGAATGTTTTCTCTGCGAGCCCGTCCTTCCTGGTCAGTGAGTTTGGCCTCCATGTTGGTTTGGCGCTGTGAGAGTCGCTTCAAAAGCGTTGCTGCTGCCTGCAATGCTGTTTCTGTTTCGTCAATCCGTCCCTCCGCCTCATCAAGTCTGGAGTTTGTTCTACCCAGTTCTTGTTTAATCTCTGTCAGCTGTTGTTTATTGTCCCGTCTGAAGTCTCTGAGTTCGTTCAGTATACTTCGTAAGCTGACATCCTTTCCCTCTTCCTCATTCACCTCGTAGATCGGTGAGCTACTTCGAGTAGCATCGCTTTGTATTGTCGATTCATCCATGTTTTCTGTTGTAGACGTTGTTTTCCTCCTTCTTGTAGCTACCCTGTTATTCATAATCTATAAAAACACCCTTTTTAGTGTTATCTGAAATGTTTTCAGGGTTATTTTACTAAACCTTCGGGGAGCACAGAGATCAAGCTGCCATCTTAAGCGTGACCCAGACCGGAAGTCCTTCTTTTATTTTTCAATGAAAAATTTATGGAATTTTGTCACATTTGGTCTTCCATACTCTATGGCCCGTTTCATTAAACTCATGTTTTAAAACGTTGCTATAGGGTTATTGTTTGCCTGTAACATAAGATGATTGTTATGCTACTTTTTTATTTTGCCCTAAGTGGCTTAAAGAGTTTACATGGCTAAGGTATGACACAACACGAAAACACATGTACTGTGTTTATTGCAAACAGTGCGGGCCGACAAATTGGCGGCAATACCAAACTTGCGTCTGCAGCAACCCATTTTAAACACGACAGCCTCACTATCCACACCAAAAGCCACAAGCACATACAGTGCCGGGACAGGTGCATCACCGGCAAATTTCTTTTGCGACCAAATTATGTGCTACTGCCACTAACTGAAAACCAGTGGCACTGCCACCAGTGTAAAGTGTTAGTCTGGAGCCCTGCATAGTGTTAGATTTGAGTTATTTCAGAGTTCATTAAGCAACATGTTTTTAGTTAAAGTCAAACCTGTATGCCCTAATACACTATCCAGTTTATGTCTGGGGGGGGTGCCTAATAGCCACCCCGTCTCTGTCTGGGTGTGAAGCGCCCTTTCAGAAGTAAGTACTCTTAAGTACTTGCCACCTGCATCAATGCCCCACTGAGTTTCCCGGGGATACACATCCACGAGACTTCCCTGTCTAGCCTCACCTATATGATACTTCCTGCTATATGTGTATAAATGCTGGGCCAGTTTGGAATGTAAGAGCATGCTAGACTGGAAAGCTGACAAACATCATGCTGCACTGTAACTATGAATAAACCAGCTACTGTCTTTCATCACGGAACCGTTTCAAGACCCTTTTATTCCTTGAACGTAATTGCAAGTACCGGCAACGAGCAGAAGTGTAATTGAGAAATACGAAGCAATTCTTCAATAGTATCGATTGTAAGAGTACCGGAAAATAAGATATCAAGAGTCTTTTGATGTTGTTGGGTCACAGACATCAGGAAGTCATGGCATGCAAAGGATATGCGACCAAATATAAAAAAATTATTACTTTATTCTATATACACTGCTCAAAAAAATTAAGGGAACACTTAATCATCACAGAATAACACCAAGTAAATTAAACCAAACCGGTCATGCTGGTTGATGTTGCAGGCAGCATAACATTTGCCACGGCGTCTCCAGTCTCTTTCATGTCTGTCACATGTGCTCAGTGTGAACCTGCTCTCATCTGTGAAGAGAACGGGGCGCCAATGGCGAACCTGCCAATTCTGGTGTTCTCTGGCAAATGCCAATTGAGCTGCACGGTGCTGGGCTGTGAGCACAGGTCCCACTACAGGACGTCAGGTCCTCATGCCACCCTCATGGAGTCTGTTTCTGACAGTTTTGTCAGAAACATGCGCACGAGTAGCCCACTGGAGGTCATTTTGTAGGGCTCTGGCAGTGGTCCTCCTGTTCCTCCTCGCACAAAGGAGCAAATAGCGGTCCTGCCGCTGGGTTATTGCCCTTCTACGGCCTTGTCCAGCTCTCCTTGTGTAATGGCCCATCTCCCGGTATCTCCTCCATGCTCTTGAGACTGTGCTGGGAGACACAGCAAACCTTCTTGTGACGGCACGTATGGATGTGCCATCCTGGAGGAGCTGGACTACCTGTGCAACCTGAATGGGTTGCAGGTACCTGCAAAACCATTTACTTTTTGGGGTTGTCTTGCTGTTGCTTCTCCTGTCCATCTGTTGTCACTTTCATTCGCACCAAAGCAGGTGAAATTGATTCACATGAGACAGGTGCGTGAGGGTTGGACCCGAAATGCACGACTCAGAAACAGTGGTAATGATAAAGTCCCGTCAGGGCTTTATTAAAGTTCATACACAAAAAAATCCAGCCAAAACTAATATACAGTACCGAGGGAGAAGGCAGTCTCAGAATCGGTACACCATGCAAATAGTCCAGTAACCAGAGTAGCTGTCATTGGGGCAGACAGTAGGCAGGCTCGTGGTCGAAGGCAATGCAAGAGTCAAGACCGCTCTTGCCCCCGCGGGCTTATATTGATGCGGCCAGTAAACAACAAATCACACAATGTACAAATCGTTACCCATGCCATGTAGGCTACTCACTTTACACAGGCTGTTGGCAATCACACTACCTGCAAGATATCAAAAATATTGGTTTCCATTTCAACGGGTGCGCATGTGGTCACTGCACTGAACTCTCACTAAAAGAGAATGTCTGTTGTAGGGACGTTACAAAGGTAAACATGTAGCATGCATATAATACAACTCTTGGCTCAACTATGCTTTATACTATATATTTATTTTTAATAAACTATATATTCGTTTTTTAAAAATAAACTAGCTAGCTACTTGCTAAGCGAGACTGAAAAACAAGAAAACCTAAAAAAAAAAATATATATATCTGTCAAGTTAACTATAAAAAATATACCAAAAATAGGTTACTATAACTTTCAAACTAGAATATTCAAAAAAGCTAAACTGTAAGCTAGCTATATATATTGCTCGCTCGCTCTCTCTTCCATCTCCTCTCCCCGTCCAAGGTTATTATAGTTTTATGTTTTTAATTTAGTTTTCATTTTTATTCGTTTTTTAAATTCACTTTTTAATTAAGTTTAGTTTTAATTAGTTTTCAGAGTGTGTTTTTACTTTTAGTTTAGTATTAGTTTTTCAACCGATGTTAGTTTTAGTTATTTTTATTTCAGTTAATAGCAGTCAGTAATTTGGTTGGGGGAGAGAAAATAAATATTGGTTTTGTATGTTTCAAATTACACTATCTGCAATCCAGATTACAGATAAATGGTGAATAGCTAGAATAACATAAGCATCATCAAACTGAATCAGATAGTTGAAATCAAACAAGGATCAGAAACTAAAACTAAAAAGAATTCATTGTCATTTTTTATTTTATTTCAGTTACTTTTGCAACACTGCATTACAGTTTTAGTTTCGTTTGAGTTTTTCTAAAATGTTTTTTTGATTTTAGTTTTAATTTTAGTTTCAGTTAACTATAATAACCTTGTCCCTGTCCACAGCACGCAGATGAACTGCTGAGATTCGCTCCAAAACGTAGCTGTACAGATGTGGACGTGCAGTAGCTGATGTTTTACCACTAGAAACAATTTTGTTACTCTTTAAATGTCAAAGAACCTTCGAAAATGTACAGGTTTTAAAATGTTCGCTGCTGCTACAGATTTCTCTACAATTCACAAACAGACATTTATACCAAGAAACATCATTTACAATAGAGAAAGGGGGGATGAATAAATAAATACAGATAAAAATTGAGAAATATTTTGACCTAGAAAATAGCTTGTTATTTGCAAACAGAATTTTGTGAACACAAGAATGGCTCTGTATGACCACACAGGTTTCTATAGAAATCGAAATATTTTAACTAAATCAATAAATACATAATAATAATAATAATAATAATACATTTTATTCATTCTGTGCTTTTCACACACCCAAAACACTGGATGCAGACAATTGTTCAACCATACCCTATAGTGTAGTAATTTTTGAATCACACTGGGCCAAGTTACATTAAATAATTTAGGAAAGTTTGGATAGCGTTTCTTTGGAATAGAGCTAGTTTAATTAGTGTGAGCTACGATAGGCAATATTGTTAGTTGTAACTTGGCCACATTTTGATATCAATACTTTTAAAGGCAGGCCTAGTTTTTGCAAGTTGGAATTAAGGACTTACAGACAGTGCTTTGGAGGTTATGCATGCGTGCGTGGGTAACATTTTTTTTTACATTGAAATGTTTTTCAGATCACTTATTTTTGTTTTTGGTAACGGATGATAATGCATGAAGATAATGACATTGAGAGAGACATGCATACAGAACAGGCTTCATGCGGATGCATGCATTGTAGCTCAAAAAAGACATAGGCATGAATTCTGTGCTTTAGCCTACCATGAACTACAAATAAATGAAAGTGTTTGCAGTAATTTTAAGTACATGATGGTACGTAGCCTATTTTAAAGGGTTGTATCTCCTACATGGTAGACGTAGCCTAGGTAACACACGTAGCCTACAAAGCGCTATTTTGTAGCTAAAAAAATTATAGGTTTTGCGTAGCTGCAGTAGCTTCGTAAAAGTAACGTGAAGAGAAATAAATAAATACATTTTTACTGAGGCTGTAACCAGGGAACCTCCTGCATCAAAATCAGGCACAATAAACACAAGGCCATAACGTAACTCTTGGGCCGTTCACACAGTGGGCGGTAGACGGCTGAACGAAACTGGATTGTTTTCAATGAGACGACTGAAAGACGGCAGTCGATGGCAAAATCGCCGATGGCAGGACGAACTTGCCGTCGCAAGAGAAAATATTCTTATTTTTGCTGAAAAAAAACTCAGAATCAGGTTTTGTGTTTGGAGTCGGCTCTCCGCAAGCTGGAACCGGCGATGGGGGGGTACCCGGCTCTTCACAAAAGTGGAGTCGGGGTTCTGATTCTCATTTTGGATCCGCCCAAGCCTATTTTCTAATCAACTGAATAATAATTGGGCTATAAAATACAACAAAAGCTGCATCAAGCGCAATGCCCTCTTTTGGCACAAACATGCAGACCATTAGCCCTATCCACAGTGCTCCCCCTAGTAGTAGGCTAGTCGTTGACATCCCAATTATAGTATTCATATTTAGCTGAAATTGTAAGTTAGGCTACAACTATAAGAAAAGTCTCAAAATTGCGATATGCAGTATTTGCCTTGTGTCGCTGCTTGCGAATCTCAGCCTCTCAAGTTGCACTGCAGGGCAATAAAATAAACAGTTTAAGGAATCAAATATTTTAGCTGGTACAACTGTTTTCTGATGAACCCTAATGAGATTTTCTTATTCAATTTCGCCACCGTCTAGCAACGTCGACATTTCCACAGCTCCTACCTACCCAAAAATAACACTACCGAGAGGCCGGCGGAAACTACTGATTGGTCGGCATCGGCAAATGATATAGCGACTGATAAGCTGCAGTTGGTGCCTAGCGCAGCTACCCACTGGATTTGCGACTGACTTGGCTGGTCACTAGCATTCCTAGGCTGATAACTCACATGCCTAGCGCAACTAGGCTACCCACTGGATTGGCGATTTTTAAAAAAGTTTTTAATTTAAAAAAAATTATTATTATTTTTTTTTAAAAATTTGTCTGAAATAACTCTTTTGCACGTTGCATCATTTGCAGTTTGAATCTGCAATATGCTATCAACAAGGCAGCAGTCGTTCCATTCAAGCGAAGGATTTACGTTTCACCTAGTTTATGTGATGATCTCACTCCCTTCCTGTTGGTTCCCGTATTTTCCTTCTTCCCCTGTCTCGTGTTCGTCTCTCCATTGTCCGTTTCCCTAGCTGCAGGTTGGGTGTGGTTTCCTTTCGTGTCACTCTGTTCACTACTCTTCTCTCAGCCTATCCCATTCCACACTCCGCTCTGCTAATCACCCTTGCATACATTCGCACGCGGCACCTAATTGATATCAATTAATGTTTGTATTTTGTCCCCCGGTGTTCTCTGTCCTGGACCAGTTTGTTAATGCTCTTTGTCTGAAACCTCTGGTTGTGTCTTAATGTTCTAGTGTCAAGTTAAAGTTATAGAATCTAAAGTCTGGTTCTGTGCGGGCGTTTGCTCGCCTTGCTACTTTGTCTAAAGTCGAAGTCCACTCGTTTCAGGAACAGCACTTCCAGCTGTTCATTGCCTGTCTCGCTGTGCTAACCTTGTCTGCTTCAATCTGCCTATCTGCCGTCGTTGCTATTCCTGCCGGTGTCGCGGTTGCTGCCGAGGTGCTGTTTATGCCGGCTACCCTGCTGTCGCACCTGTGTCCTGCCTGGGTATTGAGTCCAGTTCCGGCTTGGAACAATAACTACCTGTCTTCTTCCCTGCTTCAGGAATTCTCCCTGGTCAAGCAATAAATATCTGATTATTGAACTTCACTTGTCTGAGTCGTGCGTTTGAGTCCAGTCCATATCCGGGGTCGTAACTAGTCTTATTGAAGTGTCAATATCGCTGTGGAAATGTCGATTTTACTGGATATTGACGAGCTGTAGCTAATAAACCGTTCAGGGTTAATCCGATTATTTTAATAATATAGGCTAGCTAGTATTGTTTTGTTTTGTAGTATTGTTTTTTTAACGTGTAGAAACGGTGGATTTTATTGTCTGTGACTGGCAAGATGAATTGCAACAGTGGAATTTCGGGGGGTTTCTTAAAGCTGTAATTTATCATTTCAGAGAAACATGACTGTAGCCTAATTTAGACTTTGACGACTACTACGGGGGGCACCGTGCATAAAATATGCATAACCGGCTGGTCAAATTAAAAATATAGGCTACGTGTAATTTTATCTCATTAAAAAAACCATAGCTTTTAATTACAGTCCACTCATTTCATTGCCACGTTAAAAATCAGTTTAAAGACTTGAATGACTGAGAAAAACCGATCAAGCATTAAACGTTATTCCAGACTATAGCCTAGCTATCTTTCTAGGTAGCCCAGTGGTAAAGTTCTTACATACAAATCCAGCGATCTCGGCCTGAATCCCACATGGGGCAGAACAAAATAAGTTATTTCAGACAACAACAAAAAAACGAAACAAAAAAAACTGTTTAAAAAAATTGCCAATCCAGTGGGTAGCCTAGTTGCGCTAGGCATGTGAGTTACCAGCCTAGGAATGCTAGTGACCAGCCAAATCATTCACAAATCCAGTGGGTAGGTGCACTAGGCATGTGGATGACTAGCCTAGGAATGCTAGTGACCACCCACGTCAGTCGCAAATCCAGTGGGTAGCTGCGCTAGGCACCACGGCGGCTTATCAGTCGCTATATCATTTGCCGACGCCGGCCAATCAGTAGTTTCCGCCGGCCTCTCGGTAGTGTTATTTTTGGCACGTATCCCGTGCCATAGAAAAGGAGTTCTGTGAATCTGCACTTGATTGCTGTTCTTCAGGGACCCGGATGTGTGTCACAGTAAACTGCAAAAACTGAATTTGAATTACGAGAACTGAATTTAAATTGTGAGAACTGAATGTGGAAGTATATAGAGAGTTGAATTTTCAGTGAGGATCAAATACAGTTTCAGAGCAAATTAATTAGATTTCATAATATTACATTCAGTTTCAAGTTTATTGGAATTCAGTTCCAAACTAATAAATTCAATTTCAAATTGTGCTATTCAGATTCAGTTTTTCAATGCAATTATTCAAGTTAAACAATACAAATTCAAATTATGTCATTCAAATTCAGTTTTTTAATGCAATTATTCAAGTTGAGCAATTAAAATATAAAGGATTCAAATTCAGTTTTGGCACATATTTCTGCCCATAGCCTATGCACTAAACAATATAAACCGGTCTACCCCGTAAGGAGCATCTCAGTTTCACACTTCATTGAGTTTCTCGTCTTTCTTTTGCGGTCAGACTTCTCCATTACAACCTGATTACAACATATCTTGCTGAACACTGACAGCTGTACTAGTTACCCCACATTAGCTAAACACTCGTATACTGTAACTTACAACACTGCACTGTATATGCGTGGCGTGTATTACTAGTGCTGCAACCCGGTATCACGTAATTTTGTGTCATAGTCACGACTTAAACCCAATGCTAAACCTTAAGTTGTTCAGGAAACTTAAACCCGATGCTAAACCTTAAAACTTACGTCAATATGGTGCTTTCGCCGCAAGTCTGCCATAGTTGTGTCCGACGCTCACGTGACTTGTGAGCTGTGGAAATATTCTCTCTTCTTCGTCCTCGATTTGAAAAAGGCACTGCCGGATGTCAAAATAAACGCTTCTTTCAACAAAAGGTGAAATTACATGTCAATCAGCATCAAACTGCCAGTGATAGCGAATACAATTTTAGGGTGGCACCCGGGGTGGCCAATCATATATCAGCGGTGTCCGGTGCCACCCCAGACACCCCTCTGGCTCCGCCACTGACAGCAGTGCTGATCTGTCCTATCCTTGCCCTCCATAGGTGAACAGTGCCTGCGCTACTTTCAGCTGCTTGTCGATGGTGTGTACACCCCACATACATTACCCGTGGAGAGCGGGGCAAGGAGCCTGGCTGACATCTTCCAGGTGAGGCCCCGCCTTATCGAATGAACAACACCAGTGCCCCCCCCCTCCCTACAAACCCACTGAATGCCTCTGAATGTTTGATGTCTGTCCTGCCAAGGTGCCTTGCTGGTTTATGTGCTCAGTGCAGCCAATAGCATACTTTACCTGGGAGCCATTTTAGACAAACTTGGTTTCACTGCTGTGCTCAGAGAGCCAGGGAAAATGTAGCCAGTAGTTATTATATAGTCAGTTCAGACAACATTAAAGAAAACGTAGACCAGTGTGCCAGTTAGACAGCAGAATGATTCTACATCACTAACGGAAGTCTCAATGCCCTTTCTTTACCTCCAACTTCTCTCTTCTTCTTCTCTTTCTTCACTCTCATTTCCTGAAAAGGGATATTGCAAATGTTCCTTTCATTCCATTGATTTGCCTATTTCATGCTGCCATGTTATCTACTGGATGTAGGGCCTCAGCACTACTAGTTATCGACAAGGAAGCCAAGGTATTATTCCATGTACCTTGCAATCTCCCTAAATTTCATATGTCTGATGTGGTCAGGAAGGTGAAGCAATACTGGCCTGGCAAACTATCAAAATTGGACAATGGATAGATCTTTTTTGAACAATGAATTTTCAATTATGAAGATTGATGCATAGCATCATTATAACTTGCTTGGCAGTTAACTTTGGCAGGCTAACTAGCTAGAGCCATGGTTATATGGATAGCTGCCTGCCTAGCAAGCTTTATAAATTTTGTCCATGCTTAGCTACTGTTAAGACGAGTCTTAGGACAGGTTCATAACTAGGTATACACTAATATTCTTCGCTAATATTTTTTTATTGTTAGAAAATAGAGAGAAAAATTTAAAGTTTTGAACAACTATTTAGGGCTGTGAGCAACAGGACGTCTAGGTGCATTGCTACAGTCTTACGCACTCGAATACGGATTACGCAGCAAAATATGATATGCATGCGTAATTGTTGTTTCTCTGCCGTTTTCCTAGCAATTTACGGATTTGCCAACTTAGGAGCATGGCTAAAGAAACTCCTGGCTTTGCTGACATGTATTTTGGAGGTGGGTCAGAAGAGGAGAACGACACAGAGTCTTCTAAGCCCGGTAACATAGATTATATCGAAGTGTCTATCAAGGGCTACGTACACACTGCAGATAAATATGGTTGTAATACATTCTACAACCGTAGGCACTACCTGGAATTTCAGGTATTGACTCCCGAATTTCATTTCAGTTGTGGTTGGTCTGCACATTGTGTACCCGAACTGCACTGGGCAACTAATTTAGTTAAGTGACGTATACGCAAACGTTAAGCGCAATCCTACGCTGCTCCATCTTTCCTCCTTACTCATTCCCCATAGCAACAAACAACAGCAGCTATTGCTAACAGCTCATGACAAAAACAAGAAACTGCATGACCTTGTGATTTTTGTAGGATTTGATAGAAAAAATTTACCTAACCAGTTACATTGATCAAGTGAAAAGTTTATTGCCACTGAATAAAAAACGGCAGCAAAATGCGACCAATTAATCTTATTCTGGAGCTACAAAACACAAAAATGAACTACACATACACATGACATATAATATGAATAATGTACGAATGGCAAATGGCCTGGTGATAATACGAGGATGGAACATATGGCAATTGAAACTAGGCTGCACGTGGGCTACATATGCATAGCACAAATTCGCATCGCAATAATTTGTTGGACAACACGCCTCCTGGAGCTGTCAAAAGAACTGCAAATTGTTTGTTAATTGATTGTCCAAAGTAAACGTTGCTATGTTGAAAGGTGTTTTCACTGTCATCTCGAGATAGTGACTTCTGTGACTTGTACAAACCAAAATACTGAATTAATTCCTCTGCTGAGTTCTCAGGCAGTGAATAATACGGTAGTCACTCCCGAAAACTGGCAGTGTGTACGTAGCCAACTTGGCAAAGGTCTCTTAATCGATATGCAAATACTACTGCTTGTAATGTTTTGAATATATATGTAAGTTCTCCCACTCCACTGTTGCATTTATCCATATTTTTGATATTGTTATATTCACATTGCTCGTAATAGACAACTGATAGCCTGCTAATGATGATGAACAAATTGATAATTTTTTATTGATAATATCTGTTAATATCGTATTATAGTTAGTGTAGTGGCTCGTGGTGGCCTGCTTTGTCAGAATTTAGACCACTCACAATGAAATCAAGTGTTTTTAGCACTGTTCTCTAATGAGGCTATTTCACATACTGTAGTGTAGATGTTCGGTGGCTCAGTCATGCGTTATGTTTGCACCGATTTGCAGTGAAGCTAGAACATTGCGAGTATTTTACGGATGGTGGACTGTTATTTTATTGTAATATTTGTACATAATGTAGACTGTTTAGCTTCAACTGTCTTGCTTCATTTAAACCATTTTCCAAGTTTCTGTGATGCTCACACCTAGAACACCCCGTAAATAGACGAGAATTGACCAAATTTGGCATCTGCGCGAAGGGCTTAACCATCAAGGGCCTGATTAAGACCTTTAACATGTGCAAAACCTTTTAGTGATGATTGGTGCAAAACAAATAGGTGTGTTATCGGTTTTGCGTGTGCTAAAGAGTTTGCACCCGCTAAAGGTCTTAGTAAATCAGGCCCCAAGTGTTTTGACCAACAACCACTTTCACAATGATAATCTAACTTTAAATAAAAGTTACATAAACAAGCATTTCCATGTTTAGCTAGCCAATCCATCTAACCAATATATCCGGAAGCTATTAAATAATTAAATTAACGTCATACATAACTTACATTTTCTTACCTTCCATGTAAAAAACAATAACAAATACAAACCTTGCCACTGTGGAGGTACTGCTTTGCCTCGGTGCTTTTGAAGTTTCTCATTGTGGCATCATCCACACAGAGAGGGAAAACAAAGTAGTAAAATATCTTTGTATATTATATCTGGCCATATCTTTGTTATCGTCCCACTGATTAATAGTTAGCGGATCCAGAGAGATGCATATGCCAGCAGCCATACCACCATGCAATCTGATCCTGCTGAATGGCTGAAGCTAAGCGGGTGTGGGCTTGTTTAGTACTTGGATGGGAAACCACCTAGGAAAAAAGTTGCTGCTGGAAGTGGTGTTGGTGGGCCAGTAGGGGGCAGTCTTCTCTTTGCTCAGTGCAGTGATGGGCACACTGTGCTGTAGGAGATGCCGTCGATATATTACCTGACAAATGAGCACCAAATAAAAATGACGCGTGAGTGATGAGTTCGTTTCCATGATGATGAGCTGCTCAAAGAGCAAGCTAATATTACTAGCTAGCACCACGGAGGTATGGATGAAAAGGTAGGGAAAGAGATTAGGAGAGGGATAAAATTGGTGTAGGAGAGCGGGGAAAAAATTCAAACTTTAGCTAACTGACTATTCCAAATGTCAAATTCTAAATGCTGATAACGCGGCCAACTATTCTCAATGTCAAACAAAACGAGTGTTTGGCTTAGACTCAGAGGATTTCTTAGTGGGAAAGGACAGTTTTATTCACCTCAAACTATGGGAGGAGTTACGTAATGAGATCAAATTACGTATGTATTGGTTGAGGTCTCAAGTTCACGTCAACATGGACCCATTTTCGAATAAATAGAAAAAGATGGACTTGATAGATAGAAATTGAACGAGATTGCAATGGAATTGATTCTTCATGCTTTATTGGTGCTCAATACATACCTTAATAGCCATAAATAACGTGGTCATAAGCTTGTTACAAATTTTTCTTGTCCATCACTTTAAAGATCCCATGACACTTATTGCAAAGAGTAGGGGTTTCCCCGGTGTCCTGGCTAAACTCCCAACCTGGCTCTTTGCTACCTAATCATACCCCAGTTTAATTGGCTAAAGATAGTTCTCTCCCTCTCCACCTCAACTGATGTGTGGTGAGCATTCTGGTGCAAAATGGCTGCCGTTGCATCAACCAGGTGGGTGCTACACATTGGTGGTAGTTGAGGCGAGTTTCCCCCTCATCATTGCTAAGCGCTTTGAGTGTGAGAAAGGCGCTATGTAAATGCCCTGTCATTTTTATTATTATTATTAGATATACAACTAGCAGTTTTTATAATGTTTGTGTTGTTTAATTTCAATGTTTAATTAGCAGGCTAACAGAGCTGTATCAACTAACGTTAATTAGCTGGCTAACAGCACTGTTATCAGCCACAATCGTAACAGGACGTTTCACACAGAAAATAATACTAAGTGTTTGGAAATGGCTTTTGTTCCAAAATAGGGTGAATAGCATCCCAATCACATATTTTTATTGCTCTACCAACAGTAGGGCAGTGGTTCCCAATGTTGGTCCTGGGGCCCCACTTGCGTACGCTGGTTTTCGTTCCAACCACATTTGCAATCTCAATGTAACAAGCTGTTAATTTTTCTTAATTAGGTGCTTTTCATGTTTAAAGAAATGATTTACCCTCTTAAGCCACATTAGGGCAGAAATAGGTATGGATATACACTACCATTCAAAAGTTTGGAATCACTGAGACACTTTTATGTTCTACTTTTATTCACCAAGGGAGCATCACATCGATCAAAAAATACAGTCAAGACATTGATAATGTTACAAACTACTATTTCTATTTCATTCAATTTCTACTTTAGCAATTGTAGCCATAGTCCACCAATGTAATCAACATAAATGTAAATAAAGTCATATTTAATATTTTGTTTCATATTCTTTGCATGCCATGACTTCCTGATGTCTGCGATTCAACAACATCAAAAGACTCTTGATATCTTATTTTCAGGTAGTCTTACAAGTGATACTATAACATTTTTGCATTAGAATGGATCTCTATGGGATTTGGCGGGGTGGGACTAGATTAAGCTTTAAATTACATGGGAATAGAATGGAACACATGGTTGTCTACATGGTTGTAATTTATCAAGGGCTTGAGGTATCAAACAAGCCTAAAACCATCACTCTGCTGCCAGTAAGTACATTACATATATGCAGTAAGTATGTATAGATCACTTTAAGGGTGGTTTTTCCTGACTCATTTTTCCATAGAGTTCAATAGGAAAATGAGTCAGGAGAAACGACCCTGAAAGTGATCCATCCATATCTATTGCATATCTGGTAGCAGACTAAGCAGAGTGATGGTTGGGGGCTCGTTTGATACCTCAGACCCTTGATGACTTATAGCCATTTAGCCAACTATGTGTTCCATACTATTCCTGTGCAGTGGTGATTTTAACATGACATTTCTGGAGGGGCACACAGAACTAATGCAATTATAGCCTAGCTAAAATACAAAAAACGCAAAGCATGCCAATGGCATATTATAATAATGAGAATTATCAGATAAATGTGAAATAAATATGCAAACATTTAATACAAACATTTGGTATTGCTTTATCTATGTTAAGACATGCCTTAACATAGCTAAGTAATTAGCCTAAGCTTTTTAAAATGCGGCTTAGCCTACTGACGGCATGTAGACGATGATTCATCGTAAAAATTTATAAATCGTTCAAACTTGAACTTAAAGAAACTTAAAAAAGGTAAAACATAGGTGTCAACCTCTGGAGAGAGCTGCCTTCATTTTCACGCCGGGAAAACTATAAATTCACCAAAAACCATATAGAACATTATATATTATCTATTAAAATCACTAGCGACCACAGTTATTTGTCTGATTCAAGTTTATTTAATATATTCATGTATTTAGCTTTTCACATAATAATGAGTGAGTGAGTAATCTAGAGAATATCAGAGAGAGGGAGAAAGAAAATGCCATTGCAGCGATTCAATTAATTATGTTGGAAAACGTTAAAAAAGATTTGTTAGACTAGATTTCCCGTATCATAACCTTATACGCCTATATACCTTTGAAAAAGTGGAAAAACCTTGACACCTATGACAAAATCAAACTAATGGAAAACTTTAGCTGGCTAGCATTAATGATACACATACACTGAATTGGCTTTATTTATGTTTATTTCCTGGTCACGTCAGCCCACGTTAACAATGTTAACTTAACGTTTATTACTTTTTCGGCACCTGTTGCTCGGCAGAATTAGTTGGGGCAAAAACATTTCTGCCCCTCCGGCCAACTTCATTTGCGGCAGGTTTTTTCCTGCTTACGCAGATCACGCTCACGTTGTTTCCCTAGCAACGGTGTTTTTGGTGCTTTGCTGCCCCACAGCAGAGACAGGAAGCACAGTCCGCAGCGTGAGCATACATACAAGGAAACTACTGAAAAACAGCACTATAAGGAGTGTGAGTCAAGTTTATTATATTTATACACGCCAATTTCACAATTGAATCACTGTTTTGTATTAAATATAAAATACATTTTGCCACAACGTTCAGATTTATCTTACACAAAAGTGCCACATTTGGTGGGGCACTGCCCCACCTGACCCTAATGTTGAAACGCCACTGTTCCCGTGTAATTTACAGCTTAATCTAGTCTCACCCCCCCAAATCCCATAGAGATCCATTCTAATGCAGAGAGGTTATATTGTCGTTTGTAACTTAGACCTGAAAATAAGATATCAAGAGTTTTTTTATGTTTTTGGGTCACAGACATTAGGAAGTCATGGCATGCAAAGGATATTCAACCAAATATTAAATATGATTATTTTATTTAGTGTATGTAGTGTATATAGATTAAATGTCCCTTGTTAAGATTGTGCTGATTGAGCAATATTACAAACAATTTAATTAATAGAGGTAAGACAATGATTTAACTGATTGCATTAAGTTAAACACAGTTGAAGTGATATTCAGGGCTATATGGGACAGATCCATAGGGAAGTGTGAGGAACCACAAAGACTGCAAGTGTTTACTTGAAACTAATTAAATTAAATGTTTGATCAATTCCATTGTTTTTTAAATAAAATACTTATTTGCATATTGGCAATGGATCATAATGAAATGGATCCATAAAATGATTTACTCTGACTATCACCGTCAGACTAAGACAAGTGTGTGACTATCACCGTCAGACTAAGACAAGTGTGTGACTATCACCTTCAGACTAAGATAAGTGTGTGACTATCACCTTCAGACTAAGATACATGTGTGACTATCTCCTTCAGACTAAGACAAGTGTGTGACTATCACCTTCAGACTAAGATAAGTGTGTGACTATCACCTTCAGACTAAGATAAGTGTGTGACTATCACCTTCAGACTAAGATAAGTGTGTGACTATCACCTTCAGACTAAGATACATGTGTGATTATCACCTTCAGACTAAGATAAGTGTTTGACTATGACCTTCAGACCAAGATAAGTGTGACTATCACCTTCAGACTAAGACAAGTGTGTGACTATTTCCTTCAGACTAAGATAAGTGTGTGACTCACCTTCAGACTAAGATAAGTGTGTGCCTATCACCTTCAGACTAAGATAGTGTGTGACTATCCTTCAGACTAAGACACATGTGTGACTCACCTTCAGACTAAGATAAGTGTGTGCTTATCACCTTCAGACTAAGATACGTTTCTGACTATCACCTTCAGACTAAGATAAATGTGTGACTATCACCTTCAGACTAAGATAAGTGGGTGACTATCTCCTTCAGACTAAGACAAGTGTGTGACTATCACCTTCAGACTAAGACAAGTGTGTGACTATCACCTTCAGACTAAGATACATGTGTGACTATCACCTTCAGACTAAGATACATGTGTGACTATCACCTTCAGACTAAAATAAGTGTGTGACTATCACCTTCAGACTAAGATAAGTGTTTGACTATCACCTTCAGACTAAGATAAGTGTGTGACTATCACCTTTAGACTAAGAGAAGTGTGTGACTATCACCTTCAGACTAAGATACATGTGTGACTATCAACTTCAGACTAAAATAAGTGTGTGACTATCACCTTCAGACTAAGATAAGTGTTTGACTATCACCTTCAGACTAAGATAAGTGTGTGACTATCACCTTTAGACTAAGAAAAGTGTGTGACTATCACCTTCAGACTAAGATAAGTGTTTGACTATCACCTTCAGACTAAGATAGGAATGTGTGACTATCACCTTCAGACTAAGATAGGAGTGTGTGACTATCACCTTCAGACTAAGATAAGTGTGTGACGATCACCTTCAGACTAAGAGAAATGTGTGACTATCACCTTCAGACTAAGATAAGTGTGTGACTATCACCTTCAGACTAAGATAAGTGTGTGACTATCACCTTCAGACAAAGATAGGAGTGTGTCAGTCTATTAGTGTGATCGACTGAAAGTTTTCAACCTGCCAGATTGCATACACCCACTTATTTTTTTCTGAATCATGTCTTTAGGAAAACTATGAAAGTATGGTGGCTTTTTTGAGAATTAGTGCACTGAGACACAGAGAATGTCTTGCTACGAGATTTTGAGAGAACTATACAGGAAGTGAACTGGCCCCACATCCATGTGTGTACTTGAAAGTGTGAAAGGCTATTTTTCAGCTATTCAGATGTTTTCACAAATATCTGTCCAGATTAACTTTTTTTTAATTTTTCAGACGGGTAGAAAGGAGAGAGGGTTATAGATAGAAAAGGGGGGGGGATTTATGCATGGAACGAGCGGCCGCCCTCCAATCTGCGCCACACGTGTCAGGACACTGCCCTTCTCCCCCAAACCACAGAAATATTTAAAAAGCCAAACTGTAGTCACTTTTGCTTCCCGACTTTCACAACCAAATGCGACTATGGCGTGAGAAAATTAAGAACTCACGGTAATCAGCCATTACGGAATGTGTATTACAGTCAAGTCCATAAGTATTTGGACAGTGACACCATTTTTGTTGTTTTGACTTTGTACTCCAGCACATTGGATTTGAAATGGAACAGTGACTATGAGGTTAAAGTGCAGACTTTCAGCATTAATTTAAGGGTTTTTACACCCATATCAGTTGAATGATGTTTTATGCATAGTCCCCCCCATTTTAGGGGAACAAAAGTAATTGGACAAATGTACATAAACTTTAATAAAGTTATCATATTTAATATTTGGTTGCATATCTTTTGCATGTCATGACTTTCTGATGTCTGTTACCCAACAACTTCAAAAGACTCTTGATATCTTATTTGCAGGTACTCTTACAAGCAATACTACAATCTCTCTGCATTTGAATGGATCTCTATGGGAGTGGGACTAGATTAAGATGTAAATAACACAGGAATAGTATGGAACACATGGTTGGGTAAATGTCTGTCAGTCATCAAGGGTATGAGGTATCAAACTAGCCTCAAATCATCACTATGCTACCAGATATGCAGTAGATATGGATGGATCACTTTAAGGGTTGTTTCTCCTGACCTATTTTCCTATTTAACTCTATGGAAAAATTAGTTGGGAGAAACAACCCTTAAAGTTATGTCTGGAATCACGTGTTGTCTATATGTTGTCAACGTGTTGTTAACGTGTTGATTTTTCAAACGTTGTCTACACAGTAAAGTCATATGTATCAGGTGAAGCATTAGGCCTATGGATAATATCACGGTATGTTATGTGATCATTTCCTTGTTAGAGCAGTGATCCACTAGGTGGCATAACAAATCCAATTTTCTGGATGCAGCGGTATTTGGAATGGATAAAACTATTAAGACAAACAGACAAAACCCAACTTAATTCATTCTTAAAACTAATGATCTTACCGTGCTAATCAAAATCATCTAGGCCAGGGGTAGGCAACCCTGGTCCTGGAGAGCCGCAGGGTCTGCTGGTTTTTGTTTTCACCCTAAATACAGCAACTACTTAGACTAAAGAAACCAGGTGAGGTGAGTTAACTGTGTAATCAACTGCTTTAATTGATCAATTAAGTGGTGAGTAACAACAAAAACCAGCAGACCCTGCGGCTCTCTAGGACCAGGGTTGCCTACCCCTGATCTAGGCTATTAACTTCTTCACTACAGTTTAGATGGCTATCTAACGTTAGCTAGCCTCGCATCTGGTGGTGGTTCTTGCCTCTGCGTATTGCTTTAAAATTATAGAGGGTTGCTATGGACAACCAATATGAATGAATATACCTCTGAGTTCAGGTGAGAAGCACGGCTTTTGACGCACGGGATGGGAGGAAGCAGGGGCGCATCTGTTTTTTATTTATTTTTATTATTTTTTTGCTGGGAAGGGTGGAATATAAACAGTTATGATGGGGAATTTACAAAGTCAGAAAAATATCATAAAACATGCTTCTATGTTAGTTAGCCTAGTCTAGACAACTGTGGTGGCCAGATTTATTTCTGATCCAATACAATTATGATGCGCCACAATGTTATTGTTGCCATGAATTTTATAATGATGCAGTAACTGAATATTTTAGCAATAAATCATGACAGGCCACAGTAGGCCTATAGGCTATTGTGATTATATCACAACTAAGGGATGTTGTGCGCGTCGGGCAGGTGTTGTGCCGTTTTTTTACATTTAGGCATAAAATGGTAGTCTATTGAGATAAGTTAATTGTTCCTGTACAGTGTGAAAGGGTGTCTTGTCATAATTTTGCAATAAATAGGCTACTGTGTTGATGATGTGCGATTTGGCTTTAATACCAGCATCTAAAGAGCGCAAGTTATGGATGAGGTGAGTAGGCTAATTGAGAAACCATAGGCCTACTTACTGCTGTTTCAATTTGCAGAAAATAACAACGGACAACTGAAGCTAGCGAAAAACTCTCCGTTCACTCAATGTATTCCCAAGCACATCTAAAAATCATAGCCTACACATCCTAAATGAATGTGGACAATGTAGATTCTGTCAATTTTGTTTAACGGGTAACCAACCCCTAGATCACTTTTTTTGTTGTTGCTGTAAACGTGTTTGTATGTCTACCTTATAATGAAACTTATTCATGCATTCTGTTATTTCAACAATTCTGAAATAATAACATAAATCAGGAGAAACTGGTAGAAAAGTGTCTTTGTGCTGCCCCTAACGGTTGAAATTTCCTTTCTGCTCTCCACACTGCCCCCGCCCCAATCGTGATGTCAGAGTACCTCTTTGGAGGTACCTCTATGTCATATGGATAATTGTTGTCACCCACAACGGAAACAGCCGGGACCTGATTGGTTAGACCCACTACGTTACTTTAGTTTCGGCTCCACGGTTTTAAACCGGAGCAACGTTGCGTCCTGGAGGAGAGGAGTGAAGAATATTGAGACACACCCTATTGTAGCCTATGTAAAAAGGGCTTGCCATGTGCACTCTTCTCTGGCTGCATCCCAATATTCTTCACTCCCCACCTCCTTTCCTCCACTCTTCTCCGCCCGAAATATACAAAACTGTCTGTAGCCTATGTATACAAGTAAGCCTAGTTGCATGGAGCCTACAGTATACACCTAACATTGTGGTTCGCTAAATTATAGGCCATAACCTATGTAGCCTAGCTACAAACTTTTTTAATACTTTACATTTAAAATAGGCAAAAAATTATAGGCTACACATGAATCCAAATAAAATTTTCAATATAAATAACGAAACAACGTTAATTAGCCTAACTATAGTAGGCTGCAGAGTAACAACCAAAACAATTTTTTATTTGCAGAACCAATAAAATATTAATTGTTAATACATTACCTACTATGCAGTCCATGGTAATCGGCATGGTCTGAAAACTAATAATGTCATTCATACAATGAATATGAGATTTAAAAGTATCACCCCTCCTGCTGGTGAAGCAATAGTCCTATTCACTGAGCGCTAACACCTATGAGAGAGATTATACATTTCAGCCAATTGACCTGTATCTTTAAAGTTATCTACATGTGTCCACAAACATTGCTTTTATTTATATAATTTTCGCTTTTAAAGCATTTCAACTTTCGTTTTTCATCATAAAATGCTTTTGTATCGGGCAACATACTGATACTGAATGACAAACATATATAATTAAAAGTTAAAAAGTTATGGTTGTAGTTGGCTGTTTTAGCTATGTTTGCTAGCAAAGCCAAAGTTTTCCTGTGAAGGGTGTCTATGGCGCCAAGTCCAGAGTTGTGCAGCTCGAACGCCGCGTTTACCACCTCTGAAATGCGACCTCCCACCACAAACTCACGCAGGGTTAAGCAGCAAACTTTTAACTTTAAATTAGAATTTTGCGCATGCGCTTTTCACCAATCGCAATTTGCTCATGCGCTTTTCAACAATGGGGGACAGCCAGCTACGGAACCACAGAGGCACTCATCTAGTCAGTTACCTACTTTCAGGCGTCCGGGCAATAATTTAGGAAAGATTGGTTAGCATTGCTTTGGAATAGAGCTAGTTTAATTAGTGTGAGCTACGATAGACAATATTGTTTGTTGTAACTTGGCCTCATTTTGATATCAATACTTTTAACAGCAGGCCTAGTTTTTGCAAGTTTGAAATAATGACTTACAGACCGTGTTTTGTTGGCTATGCGAGAGCAACTTGGCATTTTTGTATGTTATAAAAATTTGTTTCTGATTTTTCCCCCCATTTTCTCCCAATTTAGTAGCCAATTGAACCCCTATTCTAATTCAATTCCCCCCATGTAGCAACCGCTAGAGAACCACCGCTATACAACCAACTCGCCCGGGGCCTTATTTGCGCAGCGATTCTCTTCCGAGCCCTCACCCCACCCGGAAGCAGCCGCCAATTGCTGCTCCCACAGGGCGCCGGCCATGCTCGGAAAATGGCAGGTCCGGGGCGCGAACCCCGATCCTCAGAGTACAACTGTTACCGTTGTACTACCGCAGCGGCCCACATTTTTGTTGTTGATCTAATTTTACAAAGCAGTTGCCTCTGTCTCATTCTGTAAAATGATTAGATAACAATGATGATTGCTGTCAGGATGATATTTGACGTATTATAAATTGTAGATGAGCTAATTTCTTCCAGCACTCCTGTTGACTTGTGCAGACAAGTTTATGGAATGGTTCTGTTTTGGTTTACGGGCACTGGCAGCTACTTTAGCCGTTTCTCCCTCTCAGACCAGCAGAGGTAGGTCAGACTCAGTTGTGGTGTAAATTGGGCTTGTACTACTTCTGTTCTCTCCAGCCTTTATTTTGCTGTTTTATCATGTGTTTCTGTGTCAGATGTTTCTTTTTTGAACAGCTTTGCATACATGTGCATGCATGTGTGCGTGCATGCGCATACATCTCCTGAATTGTCATTGTGCGACTCTGTCCACAGGTGTGTGTGTGCGTGTGTGCAAATGTATATCTCAGGTGTGCGTATGTTTCTCCTCAGGTGTGTGAGACGGTGAAGAGGCTCTCAGAGGGTATCGTCACCCCGAGCAGTGTGGGCACGCCCCTATCCTTGGACACTTCCTTCTCCAGCCAGCAGCAGGACACGCCCAGCAGCTTTGGCCACATCCCCCAGTCGCAGGGCACACCCCATACACCGCACAGTGCAAGCACACCCTTCTCTCAGGACTCCGCCTACTCTAGCCGGCAGAGCACGCCGACATACAAGTCGCGTCGCCCTGACACCAAGTTCCAGGATGCTTACAACCGCCGGCCGGAACGCCACTATGTCCATCGTGGGGTTCAGCCACCACGCAAGCCCCATCCACCCGTCCCAGAGCCCATAACCCCGCCTTTACCCCAGACCCCCCCCACTCCCATCAGCTCCACCTATAAGCCTCCCTACCCCCTGTACCAGGCCCCGCCTCCTCCGGTGTATCCCCCTACAGACGCTCCCTTCCCCTTCCTGCAGCAAGACTACTGCAAGCTGCCACCCCCTCACCCTGCTGTGCCCCTCCCACAGGTTCCTTCCACCCAGGACAAGCCAGAGACCCTGCCCCATCCTGTACCGCCACCCATTCATGAGCCCCACCCAGTCATTCCCCCAGCAGTCTCGCTGGAGTGCTGCCCTTCCCCAGGCCGTACCCTGGATACGCCCATACTGGAGACAGAGCATCACAGCCTGGACTCGCGCATCGAGATGCTGCTGAAGGGGCGGGGCCGCAGGGCCAGGCTACCCTTTCTTGGGGAGGGTGAGTGGGAGGGGCCACTGCACATGGAGGGCAGTCCTGTCTCTTCCTGTTCCTCCCACCTCTCTCTGCCCCGCCCTCCCAGCCCAAGCCTGGAGGACGTCAGCCCCACCCCCCTGCCCGACTCCGACTCTGACACCGATCAGACTGCCCTGCCTTGCCCTACCCCAGTGCCCACAGAGGCCTGCCACCTGACACAGGCTGACTCAGCTGATGCTAAGGATACAGGGAACCATGCGCCCGCTGACAAAATGGAGGTAAGAGAAAGCACTGTCCGCTGCTGACCTTCAGTGACCATCGCCCCACCTAAGAGAACACAGCAAACATCTCACCCCTGCATTAGAGTCATGCATTAGACACTATGTTGAGTTTTGTGTGCTAGCCATATTATCATCAGACTCTGTATGATGCATAATTACAGTTTTTACCAGAGAGTCAGTAACTGGTCCCTCATTTGCAGGTGCATTGTGGGTAGCAGTGTGTGAATGCATGCTGTAATTGTTTTAATGGAGTTGGGAGTTAAAGTTATAGCCAAAAGCAAATTTTTACTCTGGACAGCACTCACAGCGGCTGCTTTGTTCCACTCATGTAGGCTTCTCATTTTACAAAGACTAGGCAATCGCACTACCTGCAAGATATCAACAATATTGCTTTCCATTTCAACGGGTGCATATGTGGTCACTGAACTCTCTCCAAGAGAGAATGTCTGTTAGGGACATACGTTGCAAAGCTAAATATATAAGTATACATATAAGTACCGTTATCAATAATACCAATTACCAACCTAGCTACTATTAATTATAGGTAATTTACCAATTACCAACCTAGCTACTATTCATTATATAGCAAGCAGAAAGTCCATTCATGTTGAAACTTTTGACCTACCTGTCCAGTCTGTCTTTACACCAATTTGTTCCGGAAAATTTTTCGAGCAAGCTTTATCGAATTCTCTTAAATTTTTCTTTCTGTGAAATGGCACCGGTGTAACTGGTCGCTGTGAAATGTCGAGCTGGTGAACTTGCGAGCTGAACTTGCTGTCAATTTCACAGTTGATGGGTTCGCGATGTGGTCATGGTTAAGCCACTGTTTTGAAAACTTGTTTTGAAAACAAAACTTCTGGTTTTAGAATGCAGAATTTGAGGGTATAAACATAGTCTATGGTGCTGGATTTCTCTCAGAACAGTTCTTTCTATGATTGCTACCAACTAAGCATGACCGTTCCCCAACATTTTCCAGCTTTAATTGAAGGAGGTCGGATATCGGGGGGATAAATGTGTAGTTTTCATGTTTTTACCGACATCAGTGCGTTCGAGTTGCACTGGGAAAGTTGGCTTTGCTAGCAAACAAGTAGCCCACAACAATTACATTTTAACTTTTAATTGTATATGTTTAATATTCTGTATCGGCATGTTAGTCGATACCAATTCTGTATCGGCATGTTCACGATACCAAACATAGATAAATGAAGGGCTGTATTTCCCCCGTTTTTCTTGAGACTGAGCTAATGTGTTTGCTCAAACATGGACGGCAGTTGCGTAGGCTAATTGCACTAAATTGTCCGCAGGTGGGTTTCTCTGCACTCAGGCTTGGGGTGTAGGCTAGACGACATGGAGCTATGTCAAATAATTGTTTTCATTAGCGTCTTAATTAGCTGCTCCAATTGCAGAATTTATTAATTTTTTCCTCTCAATTGGATAATTAGTACTAAAAAACAACAGCTAGGAGCATTAACTTCCCGTTGCCAAGTTGTCCAAGTTATTAATTCTGTGGTTGAAGTTTTTGAAATCTATTAATAGTAGCCTACCTATAAAGTCTCCACATCCTTAAGAAAATGAAGTGACGATTATTTGACCTGATTTATCTTAAACATAACCGCTGCGTTTGTAATAAATAATGATATAGTAATGTTTTAATTAGCAACTCCAATAGCAAATTTTACATTTTTTCCTCTCAATTGGATAATTATTCACTTCATTGTGCCCTTTGAGTGCCTACAGAGCCCCAATGGAGGATAACAGTTGAATTACGAGTTTAAATCCCTGCGAGTCATGTGGTTAAGATAAACTGGTGACCCCGGTGATAGATCATGGCCAATTTAATAAATTCCAGCCCTGGACCATGTATACAGAATTTCAGGATTGTATTGAGCCATTAAGTAGAAAAACATTTTTAAGGTTTATTGGGGTCCCCATAGACGGATTTGGACATACTTTGGCAAGCATCCTCAGTGGTATATCACAAACATTATTCCCGAGTTTTGTTCAAATTGGATGAGTTATGGCCATGTATGTGACTAGCCACTCCCAAAACAGTTTTTATTGGCTTACTGCGGGTCAGGATATTTGGATCCAAATTTAACTTTTTAGCTCACCGGCCAAATGTCTGTTATATTAAAAAATCTACCCGTCAAACTATTTTTTACCAGCCAAAAAATCAAACGCATGCAGCCTTTATGGTGGTGAATAAAAACAGTGGTTTGAGCACATTTTAAGAAATTGTTATTAAATGTTCACTGCAACAAAGATAGCCTACATGTCATATGGGGGTGAGAATAGTAGCCTACAAACTGCATAAATAGTATAGAACAAAAGTGCATGAAGAGTAGGCTATTAGAACAAAGAGTACAGAAGCCTACAAAGTTTTCAATCAACTAATTCTTCTCATCCAATCTACAGAAATCAAATAATATTCATGTTGGTGAAAACAGTCAATAGTAATGTTATTAAAAAGAAAGGTGAATTACATTGCTAGTTAACTACAGTCAAGCCAGAAAGTCTGCACACCCCTTTCACCTTCACCACGTTTTATTACGCTACAGACTTATACTACAATAGATTGAGTTCATTTTTTGCCGTAAAACATCTACAATAATGACAAGGGGGAAAACAGGTTTTTAGAAAATATGCTATTTTATTTTACTGACAAAAATAGGTTATTTAGGGGTTACATATCTGTACACACCCTTAGCCTAATACTTGGTTGCTGCACCTTTGGCAGTGATTACAGCTTCAAGGCGTCTTGGGAAAGAAGCTACGAGCTTGGCACAATTGTTTCTGGACATTTTTGCCCATTCCTCATGGCATATCCTTGCCATGGCAAGCTCCGTCAGGTTGGATGGGGAGCCTCGGTATACAGCCATTTTCAGCTCTTTCCACAGATGTTCAATTGGATTCAGGTCTGAGGTCTGGGCTCTGGCTGGGCCACTCAAGGACATGCACAGACTTTCTCCGAAGCCACTCCTTTGTTCTCTTGGCTGTGTGCTTCGGGTCGTGTCATGTTGGAAGGTAAACCTTCGCCCCAGTCTGAGGTCCAGAGCGCTGTGGAGCAGGTTTTCTTCAAGGATCTCGGTATACTTGGCTGCATTCATCTTTCCCTCTATCAGGACTAGTCGCCCCGTTCCCACTGCTGAAAAACATCCCCACATCATGATGCTGCCACCGACCACCATGCTTCACTGTAGGGATGGTATTAGCCAGGTGATGAGCGGTGCCTGGTTTCCTCCAGACGTGACGCTTGGTATTCAGGCCAAAAAGTTAAATTTTGGTTTCATCAGACCAGAGAATCTTGATTCTCATGGTTTGAGAGTCCTTTAGGTGCCTTTTGGCAAACTCCAAGCGGGCTGTGATGTGCCTTTTACTAAGGAGGGGCTTCTGTCTGGCCACTCTACCATAAAGGCCTGATTGGTGGAGTGCTGCCTGGATGGTTGATCTTCTGAAAGGTTCTCCCATCTCCACAAGCTGGAGCTCTGTCAGAGTGACCCTCAGGTTCCTGCTCACCTCCCTGGCCAAGGCCCGTTTTCCCCCGATTACTCAGTTTGGCCGGCCGGAATGTTTATTTAAACTGTAAAATATATCTAACTTAACGTTTGCTAGTTAAATCTACCTTTTTTCTTTACCTTTTTAATCCTATCCTCTGCCCTGTTTGTCACTCTGCCTGAGGAGAAAATGCTGTACTCACGCTGTTGTTTATTTGGTTGTCATGACTTTGCAAGCGATTGACGTCCTGTCACTGTTCCAGTTGCTCATCCTCAAAGTGGAGAGAGAGTGGACGACCGTTCGTTTGAGTTCTGTAGACAGCTCTACAGAGTCGTGTAATTGCGACTTCATGGCATTTTATAAAATTCTGAAGCCGCAGCGGCAATAATTTTGTTTATAACGGAAACACTGTGTTTAGATCCAGTGTTTCCCACATGATTTTCTGGAAAATTGTCAATTTCAACAGCTAATTGTATCAATTTGGTGCTCTTTGAGATTCAACAAAACATTAACTTTTTCACGTTCTGACCTCATGTAACCACACATAATTCAGATGCAACTTCACACATCCACACAATAAAGCCCCAAATGTGGGTTATTTTGCTGTTTGTTTTTTTCCTTCCTCTTCTGCTTCTTCTTCTTTTTCTTCCCATTTTCCTGTAGAATTCGTCATCACAAATGCTCCTTGCCTACAAATAATAATGATCCCCATTGGATAACAACATCTGATCACCCAATAACGACATCTCATAAACCAATAACAAAGTGTGATCAAAGTCTTAGATAGACTGCATGATACAGGCACGATGAACGATGTGCATTACTTAATGCTTTTTTACATCCACATAAGGATGTGAATGTCATGGTTTTGGATTTATAGGGAAGTGCACATGTGATGCTACTTCAGCTTATAGAACATGCCATTGAATATTTTTCAAAAACTGTCGCCGTCGCCATCTTTGTTTAGTGCAGCAGCTAGCTTGTTTTAACTTAAAAAATGAAAACTATTGCTTTTACACCTGAATAATCTTTGTAGGAAGCTCTTTTTTTATACATTTCTGAGATGTGTTCTCTCATTTCACATAAAAATCCCACGTAATATCGTTCCATGACTCAGGTAGCTACATTAATACAAGTTAGGCCATAAAAGCCTTGGACTGAATTTGTACCCCACACAGCGCTCTGTCATTCGCGAGGTCGCCAACTTGGAAAATGTCGTGGCTACGTAGCTTACTGCTGCTCTTCTAGAGAATCCGATTAGTGTCCAAAGTATCAAGCAAAACATCATTCAATAGAACTATGCTCACTTAGGGGATAATATTGAGGGGCAAATCCACTTTTATGAATAATGTTATTATTGTCTTTGTCGTCACCGATTTTGAAATTCACCCAGGTAAGCAATTCTAAGTTGCCCACGCTGCAATGTAACGTACACTAGCTATCGTTAACGTGTTACCTTGCAAACGACAAATTCTTACTTTAATGTAGACGAGGCCAATATATAATTTAGCTAACGTTACAGACATACAAACCATTAGTTAGGTCTAACGTTTTATTAACTTGTATAGCCTATATAATGACATCAACGTTATTTTCGTTTCTTACGCATGTTCCATTCGCATGTGCATTAACGTTACTCATTTCTGTTAACGTCGTTGCATCTCCAGAAAATCTGCCATTATCTGCCAGAAAATCCCTCAAATCCAACGTTATTCCACCTAGGTAGATAACATACCAATCTAGCTATGACTAGTGGCATAATGCTAGCAACTACCTACTTTGTCATAAAAAAATCTAACTAAATTAAAACTGTATAGCCTATCATTTTCAATCGAAAACGGCTAACGTTAGCCGCAGAGACGCTTGCTTACCCCGATTCTAAATTGCCTTCAGTCAAATTATGATTCCGTTCATCAGGACACATTGACCATGAACCTTATTCAAAATACATCTTCCGAAAGTTTCTTGCTGTATCCGATATCGTGAGATTCTCTCGTTAGAATATCCCGAGCAACTACAGATTACATATAGCTAGGGTGACCAGATGCAAACAGTCCAAAAGCAGGACAGACAGTAAGATGTGGTGGGACAAGATCATGTGGACTCCTTATACAGGTGCAGCTCAAAAAATTTGAATATCGTGAAAAAGTTCAATATTTTTTGTCACTCATTTCAGAAAGTGAAACTCATATATTATATAGATTCATTACACAGAGTGAAATATTTCAAGCCTTTATTTCTTGTAATTTTGATGATTATGGCTTAAAGCTAATGAAAACCCAAATTCAGTGTCTCAGAAAATTGGAATATTGTGAAAAAGTTTAATATTGGAAACTCATGGTGTCACACTCTAATCAGCGAATTAACTCAAAACACCTGCAAAGGTTTCCTGAGCCTTTAAATGGTCTCTCAGTCTGGTTCAGTAGGCTACACAATCATGGGGAAGACTGCTGACTTGACAGATTTCCAGAAGACAGTCATTGACACCCTCCACAAGGAGGGTAAGCCACAAAAGGTCATTGCTAAACAAGCTGGTTGTTCACAGAGTGCTGTATCCAAGCATATTCATAGAAAGTTGAATCGAAGGGAAAAGTGTGGTAGGAAAAGATGCACAAGCAACAGGGATAACCGCAGCCTTGAGAGGATTGTCAAGCAAAATCCATTCAAGAATTTGGGGGAGCTTCACAAGGAGTGGACTGAGGCTGGAGTCAGTGCATCAAGAGCCACCACGCACAGACGAATCCAGGACATGGGCTACAAATGTCGCATTCCTCGTGTCAAGCCACTCCTGAACCAGAGACAACGTCAGAAGCGTCTTACCTGGGCTAAGGAGAAAAAGAACTGGACTGTTGCTCAGTGGTCCAAAGTCCTCTTTTCAGATGAAAGTAAATTTTGCATTTCATTTGGAAATCAAGGTCCCAGAGTCTGGAGGAAGAGTGGAGAGGCACAGAATCCACGTTGCTTGAAGTCCAGTGTGAAGTTTCCACAGTCAGTGATGATTTGGGGTGCCATGTCATCTGCTGGTGTTGGTCCACTGTTTTCCTTCTGCTGACAAGCTTTATGGAGATGCTGATTTCATTTTCCAGCTGGACTTGGCACCTGCCCACACTGCCAAAAGTACCAAAAGCTGGTTCAATGACCATGGTATTACTGTGCTTTATTGGCCAGCAAACTCGCCTGACCTGAACCCCATAGAGAATATATGGGGTATTGTCAAGAGGAAGATGAGAGACACCAGACCGAACAATGCAGACGACCTGAAGGCCGCTATCAAAGCAACCTGGGCTTCCATTACACCTCAGCAGTGCCACAGGCTGATCGCCTCCATGCCACGCCGCACTGATGCAGTAATTCATGCAAAAGGAGCCCCAACCAAGTATTGAGTGCATAGAAATGAACATACTTTTCAGAAGGCTGACATTTCTGTTTAAAATATCCTTTTTTATTGATCTTATGTAATATGAGACACTGAATTTGAGTTTTCATTAGCTGTAAGCTAATATATGTATATAATATATGAGTTTCACTTTCTGACATGAGTGACAAAAAATGTTGAACTTTTTCACGATATTCTAATTTTTTGAGCTGCACCTGTAGGTTACCAACGCAAAAAGGTATAGAACTTTGGTATAATTCATATCGAGTTTAATTATCACGCCTGCAGTTGCCTGCTTAGTCAGCGCACGACACTATACAGTATAAACCTGAATAACAGATTACAAAATAAATTGCTATAGGTAGGCATGAGCAGTGGTAAATAATGACTGTGGTCATTATTCATACATAGATTACATCCAATGTGCAATTAAAAATATGAACAGTCAGCTAAAACAGTCAGAATTAACAGGATAGCTTAACCAATCCTCCTGACCCAACGTTATAATTAGGCATATAATAAAATGTGTTAAGCGCAAGTCATCAAAATAACTGGTTCTGACATTAAAAGCAGACGTTTGAAAGTTTGTTTATGCTTTAGATTCAAAATGAAACAATGCAGCTAGCACATGGCTAATTGTATTAACCACTATAGTCTCAATTTTTTTTTAAATTATCAGCTAACGTTCGCTATATGAGAGTTGCTCATTATCCAGACCCAGATTGAACATTATTAGCTCGGACTCAACATGAAATAGATGGTCAGGAGGATTTAAAAATGATACACGCTTGTTATATCAGCTGCAGTGACTTTGTCTATGTAGTTATCATCTTTGGGTTTAAGTAGAAATGCATCATAGATCTGGACGAAACTTTTTGGTGAAACTCACGTTCGCTGTGGCGCTTCAAGTCGTATTCTCCTCCATACGAAATTGAAAAGGAGCTATGGCAAAGGCTGCAAAAAGCCCTCTGAGCATCGCCTGGCACCGGCCTCACCCAGTCATGTGTCATTTGCCATTCTTGGTTGTAACTGCATGTTTTTTTCTTTTTTGTTAACTTTTCTGTATCTATTTGTCTTTAGATGTAGGCTATTGGCTGGCTAGCTTCGACTACGTGGCTTGTTGATGTTTTTTTGACTGAAGAGTGCGTGAATTTATGACCAATCAAAACATGATATGAGGTAACGTGAGAACAAGAGTGAGCGAGAGAGGAGGAGCGAGAGCTAGAGACAGCGGAGACGTATAAGTAGTATAATACGATTCGGCTTCTGTCAAAAAGTGATTGATGGGGTCAAAAGGTCAATTTTATGAATATTGATGAGTTTGTGAAAAAATACGATTATACATAAATTATTTTTTTATTTATGATTTTTTTATTTTTATGATTATGATGATGCATCATCATTCGGGGCGGGGGTTTGTTGGTTTTTCGTTTCAAGGGTTTGGCGATGTCATTTTATTGGGAATTGTTGTAAGCGTTGTGGTTTTGTGACGAATTGTTTTTAGGGTTGTGGACAGGGTGCTTAGGGTGACATATTGGCAATGTAATGTGTTGTACATTGTTTTGAAAAACATCGTGAAAAAGTATGGTTGTATAAATGTATATGTTGTTAGTTGTAGCAGTAGTAGCAGCGGCAATTACGTTTTATTTTTAAAAAGCCGTTTGTGCTAGCGGCAGCAGCCGCTTGTTAAAAAGAATAATTCAAGCATGTTGTTAAAACGTGAAAAATCGCGTGGACTATAACGAAAAAACATTATACAGAATCATTGTAAAGACAATTGTTAGATACCATGAAACTTAGAGCCGAAAAAGGCGAGCTCAATACGGAGCTAAAACACTTGCGCTGAAAGGCGTTCGCAAAACTTCGTGCAGACCCTGTAGACCAAAAAACTTAGAAACATTTCCAGAGTCCGCTAAATCACAATACTGTTCAAAAATAGACAAAAGATAGGTTCAAAAGGCGAGATAGCGCGCTTAAAAGCCTAGAATGGTTCGCATGAAAGACTATGAAGAAAATAATTTAAATAAAAGAATATGTTACGTTTTAAAGAATTAAAACGAAAAAACGAAAAAAATAACTTGGAAAGTTTTCTGTCATTGTATCGATGTCCGGAGTTCCGTGGGACTGCGAAGTTATTGCCGTTCGAAGAAGAAGAAGAAGAAGAAGAGACCACAGTGTGTGGTGTGTGTGACAGCAGCGCATATGACTAAAATGGTCCCGAGAGAGATCTTTGTGGGGTGTATGAAACACCAAAATGACGTACCAACGTCTTGTCACGTGGAGCTTGACGCAAGTTTACGTAGGAGTTTTTGATGGACGTTTGCGCGAACCAATGGTCGTGACGGTGTCGGAGGGTTGGTCCAAAAGGGGTCAAAGGGCACGCACAGGCGCAGAAGCGTTCTTAAAGTTTATGACAAAGTCTTGCAAGACATCTCAAAACAGGTGTGGGGGTTGGGGTTGGGGGTGTGTGGGGGCTTGGGTGATTGGGGGGTGTGAGTTTGCTGGCTTCAACCAAGCGACTTTGTTGAGGGGTGATTAAATACATGGTTTTTAAATATATAAACTAGAAACAAACTGCCAGAAAACAAAAAAATATATATAAAGATCTTTTGGGGACTTTTTTCCCAAAACAAAGTCGCCAAACGTACAAGGCCTATTAAAGCGAATATCACAGCACAACTTTTTATAATTCGTTTTTTCTGCAGGGGTGTAATAGGCCTGTTTGGTGTCGAATGGTTTGTAAAAGCTTATGCATTTTAAACAGTAGCGTTATTATATGTAGCATATAACGTGTAAGAATATTTACTTTTAAAAGTGTATCTAAATGTTTGGGTTTACGTAGAACATATGGTCAAACATATGCGGCGTGGGGGGAGTGGGTGGGGGGAGCGGGTGGGGGGGGTGTTTGTAAAAACATGATACAACCAATCAAAGATGAAGGCTCCGACCAAAAAAACTTATAAAAAAACAGACACTTACGAACTTTCGTGACCCGCGATCACATCGAAGATATTTGAAGACGTCACAGATGCCAATACACAACGAAGAAATGTCTGCGGGGTACTTTTCAACACAAGGTAGCGATTTGTTTCCTATATTTCATTATCGTACAAGTATGAGATTTACAAGTTGTTAATTAAGCATGCTGAATGTTCTATTTCTTAACATGGCTTTTGTTAATGTACTGCAGACTACGACACCATTTTTGCGGAGACAGCAGACGTTATTGATTTGGGTTCTGAACAGCTAGCCGGCCTTGAAGAATTGATACATCTGCTACCTCTGGAAAGCGAATTACACAGCTTTGTAGAACTTGGTGCCGGTGAGTTGTATTATACATTTGTTTAAAATGTACTTTTAAAGAGGCTGTGTGTTTGTGTGTGTGTGTGTGTGTGTGTATATATATATTTAATGGCGAATGTTTAAATGTGTTGGCCTTGTGTCGAGACAACGTGTCTAACAAAATCCATATAAGCCAGCCCTCTACGCAAGGCCGGGGTCTGAAACTTTTAAAGACCGATGTAAAAAACGGTTTTTGGATTGTTTAACATCGTTAGGGTCTATTTTAAGGTTTTTATTTCACAAAGACAACGCCAGTAAACAGATCTGGCTTTTGTTGGTGTAAATGTGTTAGACTACGTTGATATAGTTGATATACGGCCGAACAGTTTGTAGGCCTGGATGTTTGTTACCCCAATGAAAACTAATTAAGCCGTTCTATAGAACTTCGTGTTTGTAATTTGTATTATACATTTGCTTAAAATTTACTTTGAAAGAGACTGTGTGTGTGTGTGTGTGTGTGTGTGTGCATATATATATATATATATGTATATATTTATTGGCGACTGTTGCAATGTATTAGACACGTGTTCTCTAAACATGGCCGAATGTTTAAAGGTGTTGGACATGTGGTCTCGGCACATGGCAAACAAAATGGTTGTTCGTGGCACTCTACGTTAGTTCGACAAAGGCTTATATACAGATTCGCAACTCGCGTATATATTTTATATATATATATATATATATCCAGGGTGAAACTTTTTAAAGACCGTTGTAAAACAACGTTTTTGGACTGTTGAACATCGTTAGGGTTTATTTTAAGGTTTTTATTTCACAAAGACTGAGCCATTAAACAGCCTGTTGTGTTTTTAAATATATATATTATTTTTACGGTTGTTTAAATGATCCTTTTAAAGCTGTTTTATATTTATATATGAATGTTTAATGTTTAATTGTTTTAGACACGTTGGTTACAAGGCCGACAATCAACATCGAGGCTCAGGTTCTGGCTTCGTTGGAGGACCCACGATACACGAATATCCAAAGTAGGAAACGTTTAAACTTTTCTGTTTTAGGGATATTTAGCATTTGTAGTTATCGTTTTGTCTGATTCTAACACATTTTATTTTTAAAAAGCCCCAGAAACACCTCTAGAATCGTATACAGCGGAGTCAAACAGCAGACCTGAAAGTTCGACGTGGGAAACGTCTGGCTGTGAGTTTTATTTTATTTTATTTTATTTTTTTCCTTAAAATTTTAGTGTGTGTGTGTATGTCTGTTTTAAATTAACTGATTATTAATTTATTTTATTTTTTATTTTTAAAAAAAAAATTCAGTGTGTGTTTTAAATTAAATATGTAAAGTATTTTTAATTTTTTCTTACAGACGACGAAGTAACGGATGAGGAGCTGGTGTCGATACCCGAACCAGAAACCCCAACAAACGGCCAAGAAAGGCGACCGAGCAATCGTGGTGCAGCCGAGCAAGCTACTGCGCAAGAGCCGGGACAAGCAAGGGTGACAGAAGCCACACAAACCGTGGACCAAAGGGGCCACCCGGCGAGTGTAAACGATCAACTCCTATGTATTATCAATAGAATTGTTGCCAATGATAGAGAGCGAGCAGAACTCTACAACAGTTTCCAAGCACTTGTAAACCGACATTTGCAATAAATATGGCCCCGAAAAGACAACGTACTGCTTCTTGTTCCGAGGGGTCGAGCTGCAAAAGACCTGCTGTGGATGATGCTGAAAACACTAACCGTTTAGAGTTCTGCTCGCTCTCTATCATTGGCAACAATTCTATTGATAATACATAGGAGTTGATCGTTTACACTCGCCGGGTGGCCCCTTTGGTCCACGGTTTGTGTGGCTTCTGTCACCCTTGCTTGTCCCGGCTCTTGCGCAGTAGCTTGCTCGGCTGCACCACGATTGCTCGGTCGCCTTTCTTGGCCGTTTGTTGGGGTTTCTGGTTCGGGTATCGACACCAGCTCCTCATCCGTTACTTCGTCGTCTGTAAGAAAAAATTAAAAATACTTTACATATTTAATTTAAAACACACACTGAAATTTTAATTACATTAAAAATACTAAATTAAAAATACTTTAATAATCAGTTAATTTAAAACAGACATACACACACACACTAAAATTTTAAGGAAAAAAATAAAATAAAATAAAACTCACAGCCAGACGTTTCCCACGTCGAACTTTCAGGTCTGCTGTTTGACTCCGCTGTATACGATTCTAGAGGTGTTTCTGGGGCTTTTTAAAAATAAAATGTGTTAGAATCAGACAAAACGATAACTACAAATGCTAAATATCCCTAAAACAGAAAAGTTTAAACGTTTCCTACTTTGGATATTCGTGTATCGTGGGTCCTCCAACGAAGCCAGAACCTGAGCCTCGATGTTGATTGTCGGCCTTGTAACCAACGTGTCTAAAACAATTAAACATTAAACATTCATATATAAATATA